>CAUYUJ010019859.1:0-10000 GCA_963575745.1 Prorocentrum cordatum | reverse complement strand
GAGGCCCTCTTGGAGTCTTCTTGGACCGTCTTGGGCCATCTCAGTGCCATCTTCGGCCGTCTTGGTGGGCCCCTGGCCCGTCCGACGCCGTCGGAAGCCATTTAGGGGGGCCTCTCTGAGCCGACTTGGGGCCCTCTTGGAAGGCTCCAGGGCTGTCTTGGAGGCCATCTTGGGCGTCTTGAAAGCCTCCTGGGCCGTCTCGGGGGCCTCTTGGGCCGTTCTGGGGCCATCTTGGAGGCCTCTTGGGCGATCCTCGGGCGACCTTTGGGGGGGCTCTTGGGCCGTATCGGGCCGTCGGAAGGCCGAAACGAAGCAAATGTCAACATCCTTCGAAAACCTAGGGAACATCAGTGTTTTTGGCCTTTTTCTGGCCTTCCTGGAGGCCCTCTTGGAGGCCTCTTGGGTCGTCTTGGGTCTGCTTCGAGCCGATTTCGGCCATCTTGGTGGGCTCCTGGCCCGTCTGACGCCGTCGGACGCCGTTTGGGGGGCCTTTCTGGGCCGACTTGGGGCCCTCTTGGGGTACTCCAGGGTCGTCTTAGTGGCCATCTTGGGCGTCTTGGAGGCCTCTTGGGCCGTCCTTGTGCCCTCTTGGGGCCGTCTTAGAGGTCTCGTGGGCGCTGTGGGGGCGATCTTGGGGGCCTCTTGGGCCGTCTTGGGTCGTCGGAAAGCCGAGAAGAAGCGAATGCGATAATCCTTGAAAAACCTACGGAAAATCAAGGATTTTGGCCTCTTCGGGCCCTCCTGGAGGACCTCTTGGAGGCCTCTTGTGCCGTCTTGGAGGCCTCTGGGGAGTCCTCTTGGGCTGTCTTCGGCCGTCTTGGACTCTCTTGGGCCGTATGGGAGGCCGTCTTGGACCATCTTGGGCGGATTTGGAGGCCATCTTGGACCATTTTGGAGGCCATCTTGGGCAAACGTGTCCATCTTAGAGTCCATCTTGGGCCATCTTGAGCGAAACATTGGGAGAAATGCGGGCCTTTCGGGTGGCCGGCGGTACGGGCAGAAGCCCCAGGGTGAGTTCTTTTGGACAAGAACCAAAACCCAAACCAAAATAATTTAGCACGCCGGGCACCCCTGTGGCAAGCCAACAGGGGGCGGCGGATCGAAGACGCCTACGGCGAATCACCGCCGCCCCCTGCCTTCTTGGAAGCGCCTATGTGGCCGAACGTTGAGGCCAGACCTGCCAAGCTATCGGACCATGTGTTCCCCGAATCGGTCTGGAAAGCCTTCGGGGAGGGAACACGTGGGCACTTTGAAGGTCATCTTGGCCGTCTGGAGGCCATTTTGACCCTTTTGGGCCTTCTTGGAGGACGTCTTCGAGGTCTCTTGGGCCGTCTTGGAGGCCATCTTGAGCGTCTTGGAGACCTCGTGGGCCGTCTTGGGGGCCTCTTGGGGCCGTGTCTTGGGCCTCTTGGGCAATCTTTGGGGGCATTAGGCCGTCTCGGGCCGTCGGAAGGCAGAACAAAAAGAAAATGCCACAATCCTTCAAAAACCCATGGGAAATCAATGATTTGGGCCTTTTCGGGCCTTCCTGGAGGCCCTCTTGGAGGCCTCTTGGGCCGTCTTGGGCCATCTTAGGGCCATGTTCGGCCGTCTTGGTGGGCTTCTGGTCCGTCTGACGCCGTCGGAAGCTGTTTTGGGGGCCTCTATGGGCCGACTTGGGGCCCTCTTGGAATGCTCCAGGGCCGTCTTGGAGGCCATCTTGGGCGTCTTGGAGGCCTCTTGGGCCGTCTTGGGGCCCTCTTGGGGCCGTCTTTGGGGCTTCTTGGGCCGTCACGGAGCCATCTTGGAGGCCTCTTGGGCGATCTTGGGGCCTCTTGGGAGTCTCTTGGGCCGTCTGGGGCCGTCGGAAAGCCGAAAAGGCGCAATGCCAAAACTCTTCTTCAAAAACCCAGGGGCAATCAAGGATTTTGCCTCGTCGGGCCTTCCAGGAGGACCTCTTGGAGGCCTCTTGGGCCGTCTTGGAGGCCTCTTTGGGGCCTCGTGGGCCGTCTTGGGCCATCTTCAGGCTATCTTAGGCCGTCTTGGGTACATCTTGGGCCGTCTTGGAGGCATCTTGGGGCCCTCTGAGCCGTCTTGGAGGCCATCTTGGCCGTCTTGGAGGCATCTTGGCCGTCTTGGAGGCCATCTTGGGGCCGTCTGGGGCAGGAAAACCGTTTGCAACCACCTCTTCCAGGTGGCCGGCGGGACGTGACGAAGCCCCAGGGGGAGTTCTTTTGGAAAAAACCAAAACCAAAACCGATAGGATTCGGCACGCCAGGCACCCCTGCGATGAATCGACAGGGGGCGGCGGATCGAATGGCCTTCGGTCCATCCCGCCATCGTGCCTGGCTTGTCGGTCTGAAGCCAGTGGGATAGTTGGCGGGGTGCCGTCGGAGTTTTTCGGGGGGGGCTTGGAGGTATCCCGCCACCGTGCCTGGGTTGTGGGGCTGAAGCCAATCGGATGGTTGATGGATCTCGTGGGAGGCCCCTCGGAAGCGTCCTGGAAGTAGTTTTTGGACCTCTTGGGGGCCTCATGGAGGCCTCGTGTTTTTTTGTTTGAGCCCTGTCTTGGGGGCTTCTTTGGGCAACCTGGGGGCGTCTTCGAGAGAGAACCAAAGAGAGACAGAAAGGGAGATACATATATATATAGAGAGAGAGAGAGAGAGAGAGAGAGAGAGAGAGAGAGAGAGAGAGAGAGAGAGAGAAAAAAGAGAGAAAAGAGAGAAAAGAGAGAGAAAGAGAAGGAAAAGAAAGAGAAAAGAGAGAGAGAAAAGAGAGAGAACAGAGACGGAGGAGAGAGGAGGGAGGAGGGGCGAGGCGGCAGGGGACGGGATAGTGAGGAGGCCTTTGCCCGTTTCCGAAGCTGCAGCTGCCCGTGGCCAGCGACGGCGAATGGAAGAGGAGGAGGAAGGAGGAGGAGGAGAGATAGCGAGGAGAGGAGGAGGAAGGAGGAGGAGGAGGGGGAGAAGGAGCTAGGAGGAGGATTAAAAGGAAGGAGGAGAGGAATGAGAGGAGGGAGGAGAGGAGAGATGAGGAGGAGGAGGAGGAGGAGGAGGAGGAGGAGGAGGAGGAGGAGGAGGTTTTGTTGGGGACGGGCCTGAAGCCAGATCACCTCCTCGTTCAGCCAAAATCGGACGCCTCCGAGTCTGACTCGAAACCGTTGTTCGAGGCTCGGAGGGAGGCGGCACCTAGGTCCTTGACCCAGGGTAAATCCGACACCGCAAGGCCGAACGAATCCAAAACCTGCTCTCGCGGGGCGAAGCCCACCGCGAAGCCAACAGTGGCAGGACCTGAAACTCCCTGGGGGGCCTGGCCATCCTCCTCCAGCGTCTGAGCCAAAACCCTCCGCTCGGCGAGGCTAAGGCTCACGTGAGCCCCCAGAGTTAAATTCTTCAGGTCCTTCTTGTACGACGGGAACTTGCCCTGCCGAATCCTTCTCAGCTGGTCGTTAATTCCGCCCGTCGTCGATTTGGGCCTACACAGGCCTTTAGCTCCAGCATTGGGAGCCCCAGAGAAAAACGATCCGCACCGACAACAAAACTGGATCCTACCCCTGGGGTTTCCAGGAGGTTCCAAGACAGGGCAGGCCAAAAACGCATGACCGTTGGCCCGAAAAACTTGCCGAGAGAAAGGCCGCCACTCCTCCCCCAAGTCCAAAGAACCTCCCACCTCCCTTTGGTCGTCGGCCAGGGCCTGGCCGTGGGCATCATCGTCATGTGGGTGCTGCCGCTGGCCATCGCTGCCTGTCGACCTGGGCACTAGGCCCGTTGAGTCACGGGGCCCACTGGACATCAGCACCTCGACCGATCCAGCCCACCTGCAGGCCTCGCGGGCGAGGCACCTGAGGCCTCTGTACAAGTTGGCCTCATCGTCACTGACCCCATGACACTCAGCTCCTAATTTAGCGAACATATCAGCGAGCCCATTGGCCCGTCTTTCCCAAACACTGCTTCTGCCAGCCTCGACGTCGGCCGCAGTAGCGTGGCCGAGCGTCTTGTGACACTCGAAATCGCTGAGAGTAAACGAGCTCCACACGGGGCCCCACAGATGACCACGGGGGGCTCCGGGGCCCTCCGCGAACCCAGGGCCCCGAGCCAGCGAATCCAGAGTGCTCTGGCAATCAATATAGCATTGAAACGGGGGAAGACCTACTTGCGTAAGCATATATACAGCATAGTCTTCCCCGTCTTTACTAGTTTGCTGCGGGGCCGCACTCAGTGGAACGGGGCCGTAAGCCGCCGAGATCAACTCCCCAAACCTGTCGACCGACACGATACTCCAACCAGCCCGAGTGAGCCCATCGAGGCCCATGTATTTAGCCGACCCGTCAAGGAAGAGCAACCCCGTCAAGTACCCCGTCTCGGGCCTCTCGTGCCAGTGAACAGATTGCGTGGGCTCCTCTACGTCGAAGAGCGAGCGAGGGTGAGGAAAGATGCACCTCGCGAACCTCTCCGCCATCAGCGGCCCGAACTGCTTCACTCTCCGCGCACACCTACACAAGTGAACACTCGCAAGGTCTCGCCGCAGGACTTCATGCGCAGGGCACTCGTACTGACGGTGCCACAAAGTACCTGGGGCCCCCTTGCACACCTGACACTGATCATCATCGTGAAGGTTGTGAGCATGCAGTCGAGCTTGGGGCCAATGAACTCCCGAGACCAATCCTCTTAAGCATCTCTGATGGTGCTTCCCCCAGTCTCCAGACTTCTCCCTGAACAACCTGGAAATACCATCCCAGAAGATAGGGTACACAGGCGGCCCATCAAGGCCATTCTGCAAGTGAAGAGCATGTCTATCTGACGCTCGCACAGCACCTTGCCTGATCAAAGTCCTGACCTGCATCGGGGAAAGCCTGAACAAGTCATGCACCACATTCAAATCATCTTTGATGGTGTGCTGGTCTACAAAGTCCCAGCCTATCCCTCGCAACGTTAAAAGCGCGACGTCGCTGGGAGAAGACGCTGACCTCCAAGGCTGAGCTGAATTCTGAAACTTGGCGATCGAGACCCTCATGGTATTGGCCAACACCTGAACGTGAGGGACAGCTTCCCAAACAGCAGTGGCCCACATACAAAGAACGTGCCCCACATAAACCACCAGAGGGTCTACCTTGGCCCCGAGCCCGTACGTGTACATCCTGAGCCCAACCGAAGCACCTTTAGGGAGCCTGCCTAGGGAACTTGCAGCACCAATACGGAGCCCAGCCATTTTTGTAGGGGCCACCCCAGAGACCGAGGATCCCCAGAGGGCCGATGCCACGGGCCCCATCCTGTGAACCATACCGATGTCGGCTCCAGCTCCTTGCAATATCTTGAGCCTCCTGGCCCTGCGCGAAGCACCTGCAAACCTTGAGTTTTGAATTCCAATCCTGCGGAGGCCTCCCAGGGTAGCGTTGGTCCCAAGATTCCGCGCCGTGTCGGTGCGGCACGAGGTGGGAAGGGACCAGGCCTTGGACAGGTGCGCCTCAACCTCCTTCGAACAGAGGTAGGCACACTTCTTAAACTCCACGGGAAGCTGCAGCTGCTTGAAGCTCCTGAACAGAGACTCTACTCCACCAGCCAATTGGGCCGCAACCTGAAGCTTGGGCCCGCAACTCTGAACAGTGATGTCGTCCACCACATTGCGCACATACAACAAGTTCCTGCTCTCACGGGCCTCCAAGAGCGGTCCTATAAAAAAAAAAAAAAAAAAATAAATAAAAAAAAAGAAAAAAAAAAAAAAAAAAAAAAAAAAAAAACAAAAATAGAAAAAAAAAAAAAAAAAAAAAGAAAAAAAAAAAGAAAAAAAAAAAAAAAAAAAAAAAAAAAAAAAAAAAAGAAAAAAAAAGAAAAAAAAAAAAAAGAAAAAAAAAATTGAAAAAAAAGAAAAACAAAAAAAAAAAAAAAAAAATAGAAAAAAGAAAAAAACAAAAAAAAGAAAATAAAAAAAAAAGAAAAAAAAAAAAAAAAAAATAAAAAGAAAAAAAAAACAAAAAAAAAAAAAAAAAAAAACAAAAAGAAAAAAGAAAAAAAAAAAAAAAAAAAAAGCAACATCTTGGCGAAAGTCGTGGCCCCCGAGCACCCAGCTACGATCGCCCCGTTCGACTCGACGACGGCCGACGAAGCTCCCCCGTAAAGAAGCACACGGTAGCCTGCATAGATACTACAATAAGCTTTGACCAGCCTAACTGAAAAGCCAAACCGTTTAGCTGCGATCAGAAGGTCCCCGTGGTTGACATTCTCATAGAACTTAGCCAAGTCCAAGAGTGCCGACGCTGATTCGAAGCCTGCTTTACGACAATGAGCCCCGAGCAAGTTGTGGACCCATCCAGCCCTCTCACACGTAGTGTCTGGCCCAGAGCCCCAGAAAAACTCGTACACGTGGGACTTTTCCCATGAGCGGCAATACGGCTGCCTCAACCGGCTCCAGAGCTTCATGAAAAGGCAGAGCAGTCCGATCGGCCTGACCCCTCCCGTCGGTTTGTCCAAGAAAACCACATTGGTCAGGAACATCAGGAAGGCCCCAGGGTCAACCTCGAAGAGCGTCAAAATCTCCAGAAGACGAAACTGATGGCTTTCGGGCAGCTGCAATACCCACCTCGGGTGGAATCCATCCCAGCCTAGGCCCGCCGCGGGCCCGTACATCCTGCAAACTCGGTGTAAATCCTCCAGTCTGAGCGGGGAAAGGGCAGGCTCGTCGGCAGGAACTTCCCAGGAGCTCGGTGCGGGCCCACGGCCAGCTCGAAACCACATCGGATGCCACGCATCGAGAAGCTCTTGCACTGCGGCCTGACCAGCCACTGGAAGCCGAGGATCATCTGACATACCTCGCGAAAAAACACTCGAGACCTGTTGCTTGGAGAAGGCGTGAGCTGCTTTACCACCTCCAGAGACGGCACTCTTGGCCCATTCCTTCCACTTAGCCAGCTGCGAAGCGGCGTCCAGCCGCTGGCGACGAGTGCACTCTTTGCAGATGGCCCCATTGACGTCGTCGTTCCAGGATCCTTCCCCCGATGCCGCCATGACCATGGTGTGCAACTGGGCCTTGGTGGGCCCCTCTTCAGTCAGCTGGAGGTCATCCAAAATGTCGAACAGCTTAAGCTTCCAGGATCCCAAAAGAGCTCTCCCCTTGGCGCCTGGGTTCCCAGCACTGATAGCTTTTGCCTTCCTGAGCATGGCCTCGAACGAGATCCAGCAGACAGTCTGCTTCGAGAAACGTCGACGGTCTCGCTCTAGCAGCGCAGCTAAGGGAACTTTCCGAGACTGGGGCCCGGCGGAGCGACCAACGTACCCTTTCTGATCACATATCCCATGAATTTCAACCAGGCGAGCTTCGGCTTCCCCGAACCACTCCCGAGCTAGCGAGTCCAAATCTGAGTCTAGAGGGTCGCTCCATTGGATGTCCCTTTCCTGCGGCAGCGGCCCCATGAGCGCGGTGCTGAACGGCTTGAAACGCGTCTGCTGCTGGACCACAGCCGTCTGGCAGAGGTTACCCAACCGAAGCAGCACAGGGCAATGGGGAAAAAGCGGCGCTCCTTGGATAGCCTGGACATCCTTAATGCATGCATGAACTGATAGCCGATGACACGACGAAGTAGTCTAGCTCCCTTCCTCCTCCGTCATGCTCCGTCAGCTCCTCCTCCTCCTTATCTTCTCCCGTGGCAGTCCTAGGAGCGCAGGCCGAGCAAGTTGCCTGGCCAGGAGCGGCTAGCACACCGTGCACATGCTGTATCCAACCTGATAGCTGGAGAGCCGCGGGCGTGAAGTTCCAATCACCTTGCACAACCCACGGACGCTTACTGCACAATAGGAGCGCTCCCAACACTTCCAAAATCTCTAGATTCTCGCCCGTCGCGCCTATGTCGTTGACAAGATAGACACTGTAGATCTCAAGGCCCTGGTCGAACCCCGCATTGATGACCCGACCTACGATCCTCCCGTCGAACCTGCCCACTCCTGGAAGATCCAAGGGCCTCGAAGCAATCTCCCCAGCAACCAAAATACCGACTCCTCCAGAGCTTTGCAGGGGCCCGTCGCCAGTGCTGAGGGCCTTCCCGAGGGACACCTGGTACCCGTTCCTGCGGGCCCAACTCTGGGCCGAAATGATCTTGTCGGGGGACTTCAACCTAGTCTCCTGGAGCGTGACCACCTGGAACTTGCTTTGGACCAAACCCCAAGAAGCCGCCCCAGATCCTCCGACGTCTGCTTGATCTCGGACCCAGTTCACTACAGTGTCTGCCGTAGACCAGCTGTTGACATTGGCTCCAAAAACGCACAAGTCAGAAAGCTGCGCCAGCAAAGCATCCTGCCCCCCCTCCCCACGCGCTGAGTCCCCCGCCTCCTGTGGAAAGGGTGCCCTGGGGGTGGGAAGGGCAGGCGGCGACGACTGTTGCGTTCTAACGCCACGCGAAGAACAAGCCGTCGCAGCCGAAGAAGCAGACCCCGCTGCCGAAGATGGCGACGCCCTCTGAGCTGACCGTGTCCCCAACCCCGAGGAGCGGGCCAGTTGGGGAGACCCCGCATGAGCCTGCAATACCGATGACGCCGAAGGGCCGCTGCAGGCACTCGAACTCCCCGTGCATGCGGGCAGGGGGGTTCGACGAACGGGGGCTGAATCCCCTGCCCCCCTGCCCTTCGGGCCGAGGCCCCGTCGTGGCCGAGCCACGTGCAGCCCCAGCGCAGGCCAAGCCTGGAAGTCAAGATCATCCCCAGCGCCGGCTTGGGCCAAGCCCCCGCGGCGCCAGATCGGCTCAGCCAGAGCCCCCGAAAGGGCCTGCCTGCACAGGCCGCGGGAGCAGCGACGGCACCGCGAAGCCGATCTCCTCCGACCAGTCGACGTCCACGACGTTGTGGTCCCAGAAGCGCTCGAGGTCGTCAAAGCCTCCGCGCTCGTTTGATCCCCAAGGCTGCAGCAGCCTGGGCGTACTTGCGCTTGGCGGCCTCCTGAGCTTCTCCTGGGGAAGCTTGCCTGAGCTCCTCAGCGGCCTTCCTGAGGTCTTCTGTTCGCGACTCGAGGTCGCCTTGGCCCAGCAACTCCATGTCGATGTCGTCTCCGTCTCCATCAGCTGCAGGGATGCCTTCACCTCCTCGCTCCCCTTCGGCACGACGAGCTCCAGGAGCTCCATCGTCGCCAGGAGGAGCGTTGCCGCCTGGACCGCCAGGATGCTGAGCAGGAGCACCTCGAGCGGCCACCGCTTCCTTCTGGCGCTTGTCCAGCACGGCCAGGGCTGCCCTGACCTCGGCGTCTTCGTGGAGCGACTCGTCCAAGGCGGCCTCGGTGATCTTGACCAAGTCCCCAAGGTCTGAGGCAGACACCTTAGCATAGACACCTTCAGCTTGTGACAGGTCGCGGCGAAGCGACTCCACAGAGGCCTTGATGGCTGCCTCTTCCTCATCGAGGGCAGCTCGACGCTCTTGAAGCTTGCGTAGCTGCTGCTCGAACTTCTCGTTCTTCTTCCGCAGGTTCTCGACCCGCCAGCGAGCCGTGACCACGGACGGCGGGTGCTCGGCGACCTCACGCTGCTGCGCAGCCGTGACAGAGGCCACCAGCTCGCCCTGGATGCCCTTGGCCTGCAGGAAGTTGATGACCTCCTTGTAGGACGGGCCACCGTTGCCGCTGCCGCCGCCGCTGCCTGGAGGGGCAGACTGAACTTGCTGCTTGTTGTCCTTCTCCTTGTCCTTGAGCAGGGCGTCCAACTGCTTCTGCATGGCTTGGATGGTCTTGGCCTGGGCGTCGCCTGGACCACCTGGCGGGCCATTGGCCCACCGACCCTTCCCTCCATTGGCAGCAGCTGGGCTCCCCTTTCCGCCTCCCTTAGCGCGGTTGGCGGCAGCTTGGGCCGCCACGAGCACGCGTTGGGGGCAGGAATTTCCACATCCTCGACACTTGACCCTGCTTGCCCAGTTGTCAACTGCCCCGCACTTGCCACATCCCCAGAGGGGGAGATGCGGCCCTGGAAGCACATCGGGCCCCATCCACGACAGCGAAAGCAGTGGAAGGGGGAAAGCTTGGCTCGCGAACGCGGCGCCTCTCTGAAGTACGC
>CAUYUJ010019858.1:166316-169405 GCA_963575745.1 Prorocentrum cordatum | reverse complement strand
CCCCTCCTCCCCTCCTCCTCCTCCTCCTCCTCCTCCTCCTCCTCCTCCTCCACCTCAGACCTCAAGGCGCCCCAGGGACTCCCAACTCGGCTTCACGGTTACGCGCAAGAGCGGCCCCAGGCAGGAGTGGCCTTCGGTGCGCGACCCGAGGGGTCCGCGGGGGGAGCCACACGCCCGAGCGAATAGGCCGCTGCCATCGCATCGCACTCGGGAATCGGGGGACCCCGTGGGCCCGCACCAGAAGTCACTCCAGCGTGAGGCCACGTCTTATACGGTCGGACCTAGGACAGAATAACACCCTCCAAGAACATGAGACCCTCCGCTGGCAACAGCACCCCAAACAACAGGATCACGCGAGGGTGCCTCCCCCCAGGATGTACAAGAACATCCGACAAACACGAAGAACAGTAGGGCACCCTCCCCGAAGCGACCTCGATCTTATACCTCGGTCCGACCGTACGCGCCGCCAGCCCAGACATCGGGCCGCTCCACTTTGTTCGATGCGTGGGCCTGGGAGGTCTCGACCACTTCCCTCGGGCTGGCTTTTCGCCCCGACTCGGTCTTGACGGTCCCGAGGCCCCGCGAGGGCCCCCGGAGGCCGAAGAAAACGGCCCTCGAGCCCGCCGCTCCCGGTTTGGTCGGGGCGTCGCATCTCTTCGGGAAGGGGGCCCGCCTCCAGGTCCGGCACCTCCCCCGCGCCGCGGGCCGCGACGACCGCCGCGGCAGCCTGCCGCGGCGGCCGGGCGGCCTCTGCGCCGGGGGGCGGCCGCAGCCGCGCCTGCTGCGCGGGCGCGGCGGGCGGGGCCCCGGCGGCGGGCGGGCCGCCCGCGGGGGCTGGCAGCTCGGAGCCGCGCCGCGCCTCCGCGGCGGCGCGCTCGCGCGCGGCCTCGGCCTGCCGCACGAGGGGCGGCACGGCGCGCCGCTGCGCCAGGACCGCCCAGGTGTCCTGCGGGGCTGGGCCCGAACCTTTGGCTGTTCGTTCTGTGTTCGTTCTGCCTTTCGCCTTGGGGTCGGGCGTGTCCTCCTGCAGGCGGATTTCGGACGACGACAACACAAATATCCCACACATATTCAAACATAGGTAGAAAAATCGTTCCCGTACACTATGTTTGGACTATTTTTGAATACTCCTCCTGTGGAGGGACATGCCCGACTTAACTCGACCTGTTTTCCTGTACCTCCCTGCCAAGACGGAGAACAAAGCACAGCCGAAGTCCAGCAAAGCAGCGTTTAGGTCCATAGCCCCGATGTCCTGCCCGGACGGGTCCTCAAAGGCGAGGTCGAAGAGGAACCTCGGGAAGGCGACGGAGACCGCCTGCGGCCGGAACTTGCGGAAGGACCTCACGGGGACGAGCGAGATGGTGTCGCGGATCTTGACCCCGTAGTCCCGAACGGGCGACAGGACCCTCGTCCAGAAGGGCTCGTCTGGGTGCGGGATGCTGTAGGCCCTGTAGATCGCCGTCCCGTACTCCTGGGGCCCAGGGGCGCTCCCTGACCTATAGGCTATGACCTCTGCGCAGAGCTGTGCATCGGAAGATCTCCTGGCACCAAAAGCACAGCGTCGCGGACCCTCCCAGCTGTCCGTGAGTTGCGTGCGAGAGACGAACTGCGGCCGCCCAACGCGCCGGTCCGTGATGCAGGCGGGCGGTTTCCGCCAGAACACGTGCGCCAGGCGCCCCATGGAGGGAAAGGCAGCAAGAAGCAAAGGTTCGGAACAAATGATCCGGAGGGAGCGGATTGGATCTGAATCCTCGGTAGCGGAAGAATGTTCAGGATGTATGAGCTGATCCGCCGCCAGCTCTTGGTAAAAGATGCATGCGGGTTCTGTACGAGATTGCTGACATCGTATGGCTTTCCGATGACATCAACAACAGCCCGCGGTCAGGAAACCTACAGAATTCCGCAAGCAGTGCTTGCACTTAGGGGTTCTTTCTTCCCTCCTGAGCTGGGCCCGTCTGTTGGCCCGGCGGCCCCGTTCCCGTCCGTCGCCGCGCTAGTTTTCCAAATCCGCCGACCCTGTCGGTGTGTGGAAGACGATGTTCTGTCTGACTCGTCATCGTCGTCACCGAAATCCGCGTCATCGTCGTCGCTCTGTTTGACTCGTCGTCGTCGTCGTCGCCGCCGCCGCCGCCGTCGTCGTGGCCGTCGTCGTCATCGTCGTCGTCGTCGCAGTCACTGGGTCCTCCTCCTCCTCCTCCTCCTCCTCCTCCTCCTCCTCCTCCTCCTCCTCCTCCAGCGCGCCAGCCACAGCGAAACCGAACCGAAACCTCAAGCGCGCCAGCCAAAGCGAAAGAACACCGAACTTGAGCAGCGTCCTAGTTGACCCGAAGGGAAGCTCCTTGCCTTTGATCCCTTCCGCGGGGGGGGGGGGTCCCAGGAGGGGAAGGGGGGGGGGGGGGGGGGGGGGGGAGAGGGAGAAAAAAGGTGGGAAAGGGCAGGGTGGGAGGGGAGGGGGGTAAGCGGGAGGGGATCCCAGGTCAGAATGCCATCCCCCCCAAGAGGGGTCAAGAGTGCCCCAAGAGGCTCCCAAGACGGCCCAAGAGGACCTCGAATCGCCGAACGATTGGTCCGAAACACCAAAGATGGCCTCCACACGGCCCAAGAGGCCTCCAAGACGCCCCAATGAACTCCAAGAGCCCTCCCAACATAGCCCCAACAAGCAACAAATACCGGCTTTCCTGCGGTAAGAAGGCGTGCGTTCTCGCCTTGACGGCCTGCCAGCATTCCGCCACCGCTTCCTTCTCCTCCTCACCTATAAAGCGGGAGCTTGGAGGGAAGCTGTGTTCCAACATCGTTGATGAGTCTTGGGTTTGCACGGGTCCTCTTCTCCTCCTCCTCCTCCTCCTCCTCCAACTCATCATCAGCATCAGCAGCATCATCATCATCATCAGCAGCATCATCATCATCCTCATCATCAGCATCATCATCCGCCTCATCATCAACCTCATCCTCGTCATCATCGTCATCAGCAGCAGCAGTATCAGCAGCATCCTCATCACCAACAACATCCGCATCATCATCAGCAGCATCATCACCAGCATCAGCATCAGCATCATCAGCATCAGCAGCATCGTCATCGTCAACAGCAT
>CAUYUJ010019858.1:133816-158816 GCA_963575745.1 Prorocentrum cordatum | reverse complement strand
CCCGTCGCTGCGGCAAGATCCACCTCAGCAGACTGGTCAGAGGGCGCTCCAGGTGAGGTCAAGGGTCGAATTTTGAGGAGGGCGCTGACCACGACCACCACTCGACCACGACGGCAACGAGGGGGAAAAAGGAGGAGGAGGAGAAGGAGGAGGAGGACAAGGGCAAGGAGGAGGAGGAGGAGGAGGAGGAGGAGGAGGAGAAGGAGAGGAGGAGGAAGGAGCAGGAGGAGGGAGGGAGGAGCAGGAGGAGAGGAGGAGAGGAGGAGGAGAAGAGGAGGAGGAGGAGGAGGAGGAGGAGGAGGAGGAGGAGGAGGAGGAGGAGGAGGAGGAGGAGGAGGAGGAGGAGGAGAGAGGAGAGAGGAGGAGGAGCGAGGAGGAGGGTTGAGGAGGAGGAGGAGGAGGAGCAGGAGGAGCAGGAGGAGGGGAGGGGAGGAAGAAGGGGAGGAGGAGGAGGAGGAGGAGGAGGAGGAGGAGGAGGAGAGGAGGAGGAGGAGGAGGAGGAGGAGGAGGAGGAGGAGGAGGAGGACGACGAGACGAGGAGAGAGGAAGGAGGAGGAGGAGGAGGAGGAGGAGGAGGAGGAGGGAGAGGAGAAGCAGAGAAGCAGGAGCAGGAGCAGGAGGAGGAGGAGGAGAGGAGAGGACAAGCAGGAGAAGCAGGAGCAGGAGGGTTGAGGAGGAGGAGGAGGAGGAGGAGGGAAGGAGGAGGAGGAGGAGGAGGACGAGGAGGAGGAGGAGGCGAAGGAGGAGGAGGAGGAGGAGAAGAAGGAGGAGGGAGGAGGAGGGAGGAGGAGGAGGAGGAGGAGGAGGAGGAGGAGGAGGAGGAGGGAGGAGAAGGAGGAGGAGGAGGAGGAGGAAGAGAAGGAAGGAGGGAGGAGGGAGGAGGAAGAGGAGGAGGCAGAGGAGGAAGAGGAGGGCGAGAGGGGGGAGGGGTCGGGGGGGGCAAGAGCACCCTGAGGTTGGAGGCGGAGGAGGCTGTCCTATACGTCTCCCGCGCGCTCCCAGATTCCTGGAGGTCTCCATCGGATTCCAGAGGAGGGGGGTCTCTGGTGAGTTCCGGAGGACGGGACAACGAGAGGGAATAGGGGGAGGAGAGGGCGAACGGAAGTAGGGGGAGAGGGTGGTGGAGTGGGAGGGGAAGTCGGATGACGGAGGGGAACGCTGAAAGCATGATAATGGAGGTTATGGCGAAGACAATTCGGCAACCGTGCCCAAAAGAGAAGCCACAAGGGACCTCACCTAATCTCACCCAGCATCCCAACACATTCGCAACTAGCGCCCAAGAACCAGCATTCAGGACGGTCGCCATCCCATACACAGCCATTGGTAATACCACATCCGCCACCGTGCCAAGAGGCACGAACTGGAGTAACGTTATCCTCGGGTCCCTTCGAATTCTCTGCATTAGACATTTGAATACCCTTTTCAGGGCCCCAAGACGAGGATTCCCAGACATCATGAGCGCTTCATGGCATTTCTTGGCGCTCCCAGGCGCTCGTGGGGCTTGTCGCGTGACTTTATCTGGCGAGCGTGACTGGGAGTCCACAACTCCCACATGCATTAAGACTGCCCCATCGGAACCGCCGTCCAGGGTTTTGAGCGCCCCTTCGGTCGCACTGGAGGCCCCAAACGGGGCCAGCCCGAGAGTCGGAATCATTGAAACAAAGCCTGCAGCTGTTGTAATTTTAGCGTTCTCGCTTTTGAGTCTCGAGAGCGTCCGACATGGCCCAGATGGCCCCGAGAGGGCCCCCGAGAAGGGCCCGGGAGGCCGACGAGAGGCCCCGAGGGGGAAGCTCGAGCTGCCACTCGGAGCCCCCCCAACCCCCGAAGGGGGCCCCCGAGACAGCCAGCAGGCACTCTCAGGAGGCCCAGAGGCACCCTAAATAGAAGCCCCTGGGATGGGCTGGAACCCACTGCTGGGGACAAAAGAGGCCCCCGGGATCAAGGGGCCCCTGGGACAAGAGGCCCCCAAGAAGAAGCCCCTGGGACAAGAGGCCCCGAAGGGAAACTCGAGCTGCCACTCGGAGCCCCCGAGACAGCCAGCAGGCCCTCTCGGGAGATCCAGAGGCCCCCAAGAAGCCCCTGGGATGGACTGGAACCCACCGCATACTGTAGACGATGGATGCCAATGTCGCCAGTTGTGACAAGGTGCGCCAGGCGAACTAAATGCGCCGAGTGCGCCAGATGCGCAAAGCGCGACGAGCGCCGGCGCGCCGCCTGCGTCATCCGCGCCAGGTGCCTTCAGAGCGCGAGGGGCGGCGAGAGAAGGGCAGGTCAAACGCGCCCCGGCGCGGTGAACGCACCAGGCGCACCAGGTGCGCCGGCCCCGCACAGGTGCGCCTGATTCGCCAAGAGCTCGAGTCGCGCGCCAGGTGCGCCTGGGTCGTCTCCGCCCCTGTGCGCGTTGCGGGAAATCACGCCTGCTCACGATTCGCTTAACGGGCGGGAGTGGAGGGGCGGCAAGTTCTGGCGCACACCCTGAGGTTCGTGTGTCATCCGGTGGGCGCCTGCCTCACGTGTACCTTGTATTGCTGCTCGACAGGGGCCGCAGGGGGTGCGCTACTCGAGGCGGTGATGTGGACGAGGGCAAGGGCGAAGGTGGAGTGTGAGCGTCACGGGGAGGGGAAGAGGGGAAGAGCGGCAAGAACAAAAAATGAGGATGAGGGATGTGGGCTAAGAACGGGGAGGGGAAGGGAGGAAGAGAATGCGAGAGAAATACTAAAAGATAGTGCGAATAAGAAAAGAAGAAGAAGAAGAAGAAGAAAAATGATAATAAGAAGAAGAAGAAGAAGAAGAAGGGAGGGATGCATTCTGTGTATCCCACCAGCCCTCTGGGCGGGAGTGCTCTGACGAGCTCGTTCTGCGAACCCCCTGCTTCCCCTTCGGAGAGGGTGTCCGGTGCCCCTCTACCACATACCTCCTCCCCGTGGGTCTGGACGGGGACAGATCAGGAGGGGTTGGAGCATTCAAGATGACCCAAGATGGCTCCAAGATGGCCCCAGAGAGCCCAAGATGGCCAACATGGATCAGTATAGCTTCCACCATGCATCCAAGAGACCCTGAGACCGCTCCCAGGCTGCTCTACGTGCCCTCCGAGCCTCCCACTGAGGCCCCCAAGAGGCTAAACGCCTTCAAAACCCGTGCTGCTCAATGGTGTTTGCCTTCTCGCCGTTTCGCTTCCGATGAGCTCTGAAGCTCCTCAAGACGGCTTCAAGAGGGACCCAAGACGGCCCCAAGAGCGCCCAAGACCGTCCCAAGAAAGCTCCAAGAAGCTCATTTTTGGGCCTCGATCTGGGGGGGGGGGAATGACGCCGCTCAACGTGTTTGATCGGTGTCTTCCACAATGGACCCAAGAGGGCCTCTACAGCCCCCCAAAGGCCCTAAGAGGGCCCCAAGAGAGCCCGAAGAGAATCTCAAAAGAGCAACGACGAAGACCAAGAGGTCTCGAAGACGGCCCCTCGAGGCCTCCCAGACGCTCCCACTGCGAACGATCTTCTAAGGCCTTGGGGGTTACTCGAGTCGTCGTCGTCGTCGTCGTCGTCGTCGTCGTCGTCGTCGTCGTCGTCGTCGTCGTCGCCGTCGCCGTCGCCGTCGCCGTCGCCGTCGCCGTCGCCGTCGCCGTCGCCGTCGCCGTCGCCGTCGCCGTCGCCGTCGCCGTCGCCGTCGCCGTCGTCAGATGAAGTTTCTTCTCTTTCCTCTTCTTCCTCGTCTCCTCGTCTGGACTTCCCTCCTCTGTCCCCCCACGTCCACCTGTGGTCTGCGCTGGCACAGGAACGTGGGGATGTGTGCAGCGTCAAGAGCTGCCGATGCCCATGAGGGCAGGCATAACCCTGTCGACTCAAGTGGGGCCCACGGGCTCCCCCGTCCTTGAAGGTGGTGCTCGTGAATGAAGGAGCCCTGGGGCACACAAATTCGCCAGCCCAACGGGCCAGAGGCGTGCTAAGATCTCCGGTAACTACTTAACAATAGTTCTAGTTCGCGCGCGCCGGGGCGGCCCCTGGGGGGCCCCGGACGAAAAGTACCCCGGCCGATCCCCGGCCGGGTCCCGGGCGATCCCCAGGGGGGAGGCTATTTTTCGCCCCCCCTCACGAGGATCGTGGCCTCCGAGGGGGGGGCTGCAGTCGACCCCCCCCCCCTCCCGCCCCAAGGGCCCCCCAAGAGCCCCCCAAGAGGCCCCAGGGGAGCCCAATACGCCGCCAAGGAGCCCCAAGACGCTCCCGGGAAGCCCCCAAGAAGCCCCCAAGACGGCCCCAAGAGGCCCCAAATAGCGCTCCAGGGCCGGCGGAATGAGCGAAGCAATTAAATAAACAGACACAGATAACAGGATTCCCTATATTTTCCCAAATATGTTCTGGGTTTCTGTCTTCCCCCCCCCACTGCCTATATTCTCCAGTAGTTTTCAGGGGATCGACGATCAATTGTGTCTGTGTGCGTTTTCCCCCTCCTGAAAACCTTATGGCCCAATATACTGTTACAAAGACAGCTCCTGGTACCCGGTGTTGGCGGATGGTATGCGCAATACGCATATACCGTGGCAACAATCTCTATTTGAATCAACGATGCTGCCAGCATTGTCGCCAGGCTGTGTCCTGGAGGTCGGTGCATCGGCGGTTCTGCATGCAGGGCCGCCGGCATTGCCGCCGGGCTGTCCTGGAGCTCAGTACCTCAACCGGGCGTCACCTTAGGAGTGACGGGCTTGTTTGTGACGTAAGCCCCAGGACAGCACGACCCCATCCCAAGGACCCGTTGTTCGACCCGAGCCAGTCTTGACGGCCCCAGAGCAAGTGCAGGGAACCAGGCACAGATTTAGAACAGTCCTCCGCTTGTCATGTTCCATCTGTCGAGGGTAGGAGTGATCTTACCAACAACACACGACGCCAAACAGCTGTTCCACACGCTCATTGGAGCCATCGCCGGAGGAGGGCGCGAGCTCCTCGCTGGGACGCGAGGCGCCCACGCTCGCTCCGACAGCGAAGCTTGCCAGCGGTCGCGGACCAGCTGCTGGAAGTAATGAGGAGAGCACTTGCCGTGTTGGAGAGGAGGGGTTGGGAGAATGAAGGGCATGAGCAATAGCATTAGGTCGGGGGTGTCCCCCATACAGGCGGATTTTGGACGACAAATGCAGCATGCTCAAAACATACGCCAAAAGTGCCAAAAATAATCAGAAATCGCCCCCTGACTACATTTTGACTATTTTTGAATACTCCTCCTGTAAAGGGACATGCCCGACTTGACAACAGCATCTGGATGCAATCAACGATACCTTCGGCCGCCTACGGGTAATGATATCCTCACTTCTCCCAGCCCCACCCCCCCAACCCGTGAACTGTCCTCTTGGGAAGGCTTCACCGTCACCATCGAGGCTAACACGGGCATCAGCAGGCAACGAGATCGAGCAGCTGCTGCCAGCACCAGGGGCCCGAAGCCGGCCTCCAGAGAAGCCCAACAACGGCGACAACGACTCCGCCGCGGACACTCCCGTGCCGCCAGGCTCCGAGGCCTCCGGAGGCCCCCAGAGGCCCCCGGAGGCCCCCGTGTGATGCCCACGGGCCTCGTGGAGGCCACGGATGGGGCCCAGGAAGGCCCCGAGGGGCCCGCAGAGGGCCTCGTGGAGGCCACAAGAGTAAATAATAATAAAAAAAAAAAAACAAAAAAAAAAAACCTCTCGGCGCTCGACCCTCGACGCTCCATCCTCGGCCCCGGATCCTCGACCCCCGATCCCAGATCAGAGGCGAGGGAGGCGGTCCTCGATCAGGGGCGCCGACGGGGTCGGCCTGGGCGGCACCTGGCCCCAGCACTGGGCTTGCTCCCGCAGCGCGGCGTTGTTGTCCTCGGGACATCATCGCGTGGCCACCCTGCCAGGAAGCTGGAAACGCACCCGGCTGGGTTCACGCGGAGGCCCAGCGCTGGACATGGCAGAACAAGAGACGGCATCAGCAGGCACTCTCGATGGTTCCTGGCGGCGCCTCTGGCGCCACCCCTGGCGCGCCTCCGCGCGTCAGGGAAGGGACGCGGAGGAAGGGGTCCGGCACCGACCCAAGAACTCCGCACGGGCCGCTGAAAGTTCGTGCTTATGCCACTGCTGGTCTTCGACATGTGGAGGCGAGGCGCCGGGTACGCGTGTGGCGGGCCAGCGCGGCACGCCTGGGCATGACTACGAGAACCGAGCGCCAGGAAGCCGTGCGGCCACGTGTGTATCCAGCGCTCGCCCTGGCTGGCTGCGTCGCGCGTGCCCAGCTTCCTGGTGTGGGCCAGGGGGGCTCAGCAACACCAGCGCAGCCCAGACCCCGAGGCGGCGCGGGAACAGCCCCGAGCACCGCGGGCGGCTGCTCCTTACAGCCTCGACGCCAGAAATGCCGCTCAGCGGGCCGTGGGGCCGATCAAAGAGGCCCCCGGCGAGTGGCCGGCTCTGGGACGCAGAGAGACATACCAGAGAGACATACCAGTACATGTGTCCTCCTCGGTGGCGTGCGTCCGACCCGAACGTATAGTACAAAAGCGTTGTGGTAGATCGTTTCCCGAGCGGCATGGCCAGAGAACGCCCGCCACGGGGCTCATGCTGCAAGAGTTCTCGGCGCGCGCGCGCCGCCCCTGGGGGGAGCGAATCACATAGCATTAGTATGTCGGTGCGACGCCGAGGCTCTCTGGGGGTCGGGTCGACAGCTCATAGGGCCAGCCCCCCCGACGGGCGCTCAACCCTGAGCGCCTGGGCCGACGCCGCCGCTGCGTCGAGGCGGCGCGAACCTGCTGCAGGGCGGCCAGATGGTCATCTTAGGAGGCAACTCCTGGGAGGTCTTCGCAACAACAAGCGGTAAAGGGCTCCTACGCCCGATTACGGGGCCATTGAGCCGAATCAGGCTGGACGAAGCCGAGATCAGACCAGACTGAGCCGGAAACAAGCCAGATTAGGCGGGATTGACCTGGGCTGTGCCGGATGAGGCCGGAGATCGCCGACGACGGGCATGCCAGCGCTGATGCTGAGTCGAACCTCCCAGAAGTTGAAAACCAAGGGCCATGGTCCTCAAAGAGGCTGAACGTCTGGCTCAGGCACTCCTCCGGTACTGGCGCCGGCCTCTCCATCGGGGCTGGTCGCCCGAAGGGGGGGGGGCTCGCTCCTCCTCCTCCTCCTCCTCCTCCTCCTCCTCCTCCTCCTCCTCCTGTTCCGTCTTTCGCGGCGGTGCCCCCTGCAGGTCCACGGACCCTCGTGGGCTCCCCACAAGACGAGGGAGGCAACACTCAGTCATGCTTCTGGGGGGGGACGGCCACCCCTGGTCTGCTGGTGACCCAGCACACTCGCCACTCCTGAAGGTGGGCGAGTGCGTGGGTCGAGGATGCTGCATTTGGTCGGCGAGTCTAGCCCGGAGATGCGCCGCATGCGACGAAACTTCTGTAACTCTTCCCAATCCTGTCTGCCCACGCCGTCAGGGCGCTCGTCAGGGGTTGCTGGCGATGGGTGCGGGCATGACAAAAGACGTGTAACACACAGGTTGATACGCACACACACACACACACACCGGTCAGCCTTGTCTTGGACCTGATTCAAATATCTGGCCCCAACCTTTCCTGCCGCTGCCTCCAAGGAGAGGCAGGCGCCTGATCCGGTCTGCATGTGGCCACAGAGCCTCATGGTCCACAAGGAGCCCGCACAAGGGGATAAGGAACCACCTGGGGCGGCGTGGCTCAGAGGTGGCGGGACCCAGGGGGCCGACATACTCACTGCGGACGTGGACACCAACGCTCGTGGCGGGCCGCCCAGAAAGAAGGGACATCTCTCGGAGGCAAACCCCAGGTATCGGGGCCTTTCCTAGGCACCCCACACGCTGCATCTCATAGATTGCGCCACTCGAGTTGCAACACATCAGTGCACCCCTAGGGTGATTGTATCCAAGAAGCTGCACGCAACACGCTGCGCCCAAAAGAGATCCAAACAAATGCACCCCCTACGCATCCAGCTGCACACCGCACCTCAACCTGCATGGCATGAGTCTCTTCCCAAAGCTTGCGCAACGAACCCAGACATTTGGCTTCAACACGGGATCCCTGGGGTCGTCTCGACCCCCTCCCTGGGGCAGAGAGCTGCCAAAAACTCTCGCCGTGATATCTGGTGTAAGACACGAGCATCTCAGGGTCATTGCGTTTCACCGTCCCGGGCCCACGCGCTGGCATTTGTTCTCTCTCTCTCTCTCTCTCTGGCTCTCTCTCTCTCTCTCTCTCTCGCTCTTCTTCCCGATCGACCGCCGCCCGCGGCCTCGGCGGCCGCGCCCGAGCGAGACCCCCGCCCGTGCCGAACTGGGGCATCACGCCCTCCGCGAAGGACGGGAGGCTGAGGAAGGGCCGCTCCAGCGGGTCCACGCTCGCGTCCACCGGCCGCCGCCGGGGCGCCCGCGGGAGCCAGGGCTCGTACTGCGGCACGAGGTCGGCCGTCAGCGGGAACGCGAGGATCTCCGCCTCCGGGGCGCTGGGGCTCGTGGCCGGCCTCGACGGGCCGCGGGGGGGGGGAGGGGGGGCGACCGACCCGCTGACTGTCTGATTCTACGAAGGTGGGTTTTGGGTTTGCCTCGCGAGTGGCACGATGTGATTCATCAGCATATTCATGCTACTTGCCTTCAGCAGTTCACTCATCATTGAAATTATCATGACTTGATTAGACATGACACTCCCAGTTCTTCTACAATCCTTACCTCTCTGTATGCAACCTCATCGCATTCCGGTTGTTTTTGAACTTACAACTGGCTGTATCTGTACCGTTTCGTTCGTAAACGTGTAATGGCCCCCGTGACGGCATTACTCATGGTTCCCTCTCAGTGGCGGCCTTACAATACGAACACATTTAAGGCAGCCTCACAACAATAACTTCTGTTGCGCAGATCCCCCCACTTGAAGTCTTTGTGTGGCAGACTTCACACATGGGATTTTTTTGTGGCGACCGTGCAACAAGATGTCAAGTGTGGGGGATCTGCCGTGGCCTCCGCAAAATCGTTTAGTAGCCATCTGTAAAAAAAGAATGTCTTCAGTGGTGGTCGAACAGAACGATTTCAAACGCCGGGGATGTGCAACGGCGGCGCCGTGTGCCCCAGAAAGCTAAAGAGGAACACCGTGGAAAAACAAGAAACGCTATAGACAAAACGACAATCATGTACTTTCACATGGGACATGGGGACGAGCTCAGACGACCTGTGGCTTTCATTATGTCTATGGCGCTAATCCCCACAATTGGAACCCTTTTTGTAGCAACCCTTACATACGATTCCTTCTGTGGTGATCCCACATAAAGATTTGAATTGTGATACCTTTGCAGCAATCGCCACAAATGATTAAACCCGCTCACCGCAGCCTTTGCACAAGGATTCGTTGTTGCAATATTACAGCACGTATTTTCACGGAGGGGTATCTGCAGTGGTCTCCAGCATGCTGTCGCAACTTGCACACACGGATCACCTGTAGCGGTAGTGCAGCATCAATATCTGAAGACAAGCTGCTACGAACAAATCTCCAGCGTGGAAGCAACTGCAGACCTCCGCAATTAAATCCGTCTTGTAAGATCGTCACTCGAGGAATCCGTGTGTAAAGGCAAGGCTGCTACAAAAGGATCTCAATCGTGGCGGCCACTGCAGGTGCCCCACTGGGAAGTCCTCTTGGGCGGCCGCCAAAGAGGAATCCTCGCAGAAGGGCTGTTGCAGCAAAAAGAAAAGGAAACAGGCGAAATAAACAAAACAACGAGAGTCGCATGTTGTATTAGCCTTTTTTCCTCCAGAGCTTCTCATGTGAAGAACAGAATGTTTCTCGTGTGGTGTGCTTTCTGTGTGCCTCGTAAGCTTCCGCGGCGCCACGGAGATCGCAGTGGCGGCTGCACGGGGCCGCGGGAAGTATGCAGGAGAGCAAGGAAAACATACATGTGACATGAAAACTGGGAGCACCTGTGAGTGTCGCAATTCGTATTGGCTGCGGGTCCCCACGCTACTCCAAAATGCGTAATGCAAGGGAGGGGGTCGCAACCCTCCCAGAAGGGCTATGTTACCCTCCCTCCCCCCACAAGCCATGAAAGGGCGGCCGTTTGCCCAGATCCCAGTGGAACCCTCCAAGACAGTTCAAACCAGACCCCCTTCCCAATTCAGGCCGCCCTCCATTTCTTGTGGATTGCTGCAGTCATGTCCGTGCGTAAGTAAGATCGCCACCACCAGAATCCTTGTTGTCAGGGCTGCTACAGACCGATGCCATGTAATATGGCCACTGCAGATGCCCCACATTTACAATCCTTTTGGACGATCGCCGCGACAAGAACGGCGACTTCAACTGTGGGGAACACGCCCCATCAACATAGCCATTCGCAATGTGTCCGAATTGCTTGCTATTTCTCCCTGGGAGCGCATAAGCGGTTTCTTGATGTTCGTGCCTTCGTGCTTTCTTGGAGATCGCAGTGGCGGATCCGTGGGGCCGCGGAACCTTACCAGAAAAAGAAGAGAAGCAATAATCATAGATAACAGTTGTTCGCAAATGGGAAATAGGCAAACGACTAGGACAACCTGTGACCGTCGTTCTTCTTATGTTGCCGCAGATCCCCACGGTTTAAACCCTTGTGTCAGATCGCCGCAAGAGAAGTCATGATGCAAAGGATGCTACAAGATGATTTCAAGTGTGGCGGCCACTGCAACTGCCACACACTTGAGGCTCTGTTGAAAGGTCACCAGAAACTGAATCCTCTTGTGAAGGGCAATTACGCAAAGATTTCATGTGTGGGGATCTGCACCCCAAAAAAGAGTGCGAGTCACAGGGTGCCCTAGCTTTTCCCAAGATTTGCTTGCGTAGACAAAAGATGCTGCTTGTTGTTCATGCGCTTCCTTACACTCAAAGTCAGCGCGCACATTGAATACGCCTTGATCTCATATGTGGTGGTTTACACATTGCATGTGAGTTGCATGTGATGTTAATTGTGGAGGATATGAGTGTCGGCGCTGTGTAAGTCTTGCATATGAAAGGACGTTGCCCATCTGCACATACAGGAATCAGCGCGTACATCACCTCAGCTTTGAAGAACACGATGCGGACATGTACCAACGAACTGCACCTGCAGGTTAACAACATGGTACATAATAATAACACGGCGACGCACCTCGCCGAGAGAGCCGCTCGTCGTGAGCGGCGCTCTCTGACGCTGGGGGCTGCGTCTCCTGGGGCCTCCTGTGATGGGCCTGTTTTCCACCACTACCACCACCACCATGAGTAGGAGGGGGGGAAGGAGGAGGGGGACGAGGAGGAGGAGGAGGAGGAGGAGGAGGACGAGGACCCTCTCCCCCTCCAACTTACGGTGGTGGTGGAAAACAGGCCCATCATCCTGGGGCCTCCTCCTGGGGCCTCCCAGGGCCTCCTCCCGACTTTGAACCCTCCCTGGGGCCTCCCTAGGCCCGCCGGGGGGCCCCTCGCCTGGGGCCCCCTCTCGCGACCTCGCCGCCCCGCGGGCTCCCCCCGCCCGCCGGAGAGCACGCGCGCGCTCGGGCGCAGAGCACGCGCCAGGGCAGGCCGACCGCCCCCCCCCCCGCGCGGGGAGGCGAGGCCCGAGAGCGCAGGCCGACGGTGCACCGGGAAGGGCGGCAAGCCACACGGACGTGGTGTCCTGCCGCCGAGAAAGAGGCACCTGCTCGAAACAGGCGCCAAAAAACAGCCAAGATCCACTCCAGGCAGGTGGGGGAAGGGGGAGGGGGGGGGCCCGCGCCGATCGGCATGACAACGAAGAAAAAACGAGCACTTGGCCGAGATCCTGACGATTGAATTGTTTCGAGCCAAGCGTTTTCACTCCACGTCGGGCCCTGGGACCCTCACAGATCGATGCAGCCCGAGAAATGACACAGGAAGATTGGGTATGGGAGTCCGATCGTGGGTGGGGGTCCGTCCTGGGAGAGATGGTGTCAGCGGAGCGTAAGAATATGTTCACGATGAGCACGGTCTGACTGAACCCCCGTCGATCGAGTCTTGCCAGTCAGCAGTCCAAGTTTTGTGAACGACGTAACTTTAGCATTCGCGTCTTCTGTGAGCATGCGCGATTGCTTGCGGACGTAGCAAGTGCTGCGCTCAACCGGAAGGCCACAGCCTCAGAGACTGCGGCTGGGCTCGAACCAGATTTGCACAGTAACCCATGGCTTGCGAAGGTCATTGTTTGTGATGTTTCATTTTTTTGCAACGTCGGATCTCAGGGTTGGAGAGAACGATCACTAACGATCATTAGGTCGGGCATGTCCTCCTACAAAAGAATCTTGTGAGAAATGTCAGAAATACTCGAAACATCCTCAAACATATTCAAACATACTCCAAGTAAGTAAACGGCCCCGGACTATGTTTTGCTATTTTTGAATGTTCCTCCTGTAGAGGCACAGGCCTGACTTAAGACGATCAAAGCATCGCAGTGGCGATGCCGACGACGCCCACGAGCAGGCCCAGATCCCCATGTAATTATGTGACCCCAGGGCGCTGCTGCGTGACGGGCGCCGCGGGGCACTGCATCCCCCTCGTCCTGCAATTGCGCGGCTGGGAGCTGGCGCACATCCCCCCGTCGCCCTATCAGAAGAAGGAAATGATTCATAAACATCATCAATTGTTGGCGCTCCGCGCGGATTTCGTGGATCTGGCGCTCTGCGCGGATTTCTCGCCCCTGGCGCGCGGAGCGCGCCAGGGGCGCCCAGCGCGGACCCAAGAAACTCGCGCGTAGCGCCCAAAGTTTTGTTTACGCCGCTTTTCTCCTTCGACCACCGCCCCCTGGCCCCAGACTAGACAAGCGCATTCCACGACTCGCAAAGTGACTACTCGCAAATGGCCTGGATCCGCCGCGGGGGGTTTACGATACATTACATCGAGGCACACACATGTGTTTGTCGGACGTTGGCGACTAGACACTTTCCGAGTAGTGGAACGCGCTCGGTGACAGACGCACCCTTGCAGCTGCCGTCACGTCTGCCCGACCCTGCTGCTCCCGGTCGGCCGGGCCTCGGCGGTCCCTCCGCGCCGAGGCGGCCCGCAGAGGCGTCCGCCGCGCGCGCCGCCTCGCGGGCGGCCCTGCCGGAGCTGCCCCGGAGCAGGTCGGCGTCCAGCAGCGGCCTGTAGCGCAGCACCTCCGAGGCACCCCGCGGCCTCCACCTTCGGCGCCTCCCGCGCGGGAGGTTTGGCGCGGCAACGGCCGCCGCCAGGGCCCTGCCGCGCAGGAGGTTCGGAAGGTGGAGGCGAGGGGTCACAGGCCGCGCTCTGGCACTGAAGTTGGCCGTGCTCATCCTGACCCTCAGACTGGCACCCATGCTCTCCCGACCAGTCGTGCACCAGATCGCAGGGTCTGGGAAGGGCCCGGGCAGGATCGAGTTGCATTGGCAATGTCCAGGCCTCCAGCTGGCTCTGGCCGAGAGGCTCCACGTGAGGAAGTGGTGGCCTCCTCGCTGGTTCTGGCATGACGTCCATCAGGCCCGTCTCCCTCGACGCGCACCAGCGCCCGAGCTTCTCAAGTCGCAAGTGCACGTTGACCTCCTGGCGCTCCGTGAGCGAGAAGATCCCAGCGAGCACATCCCTGTCCTTCTCCTCCTCGTGGTGGAAGACCAGACCCACGTCGTTTCCGCAGCTTTGCCTGCTGTTGTGCTCGGCGATGAAAGGCTTGACGAGGCTCACGTACGCGCGGTCCTGCACCCACCGCAGCCAGGTAGCCGCCACGTTCCCCTGCTCGAAGTCCACGGGCTCGCGACGAAAGCTGGAGCCGGCGCTGCCGCTGTGCAAGTAGCCCAGCCGTTGAAGCTCGGCGGGCGGCGGCAGGTCGTCATCAGAGGCCGCGCCGCTCGATGTCTCCTCGGAGGCGGCCTGCTGCGCGCCGTGCAGCCTGCTATGCAGGCACAGGAAGCAGAACTTGGCGTGCTTGGGGTTCGAGTGGAAGTGCGGCGCCCACTTGACGGGCCCTCTCGCCGTGGCGGCGTTGGGATCTGACTGCTGCAGCTGGGGGCGAACCTGTGCGACACCGCGCTGGAAGCGCGCCAGCGCGGACTCCCCGTCGCTGCTGTGCAGCGGCGGCGGGTAGGCACCCGTGCCTCCGCCGCCGGCTCCTGGGCTTGAAAGGCCTGAGGGGCAGCACGGGGGCACCTCCTCCTCCTCCTCCCCCTCCTCCTCCTCCTCCTCCTCCTCCTCCTCCTCCTCTTTCTCCATTCCTTTTCCTTATAGATAACTCTTCCCTGTCGCACCCCGAGGCCGGTCGAAAGGGCGGGCCGGGCGTAACAGCTTCACAGATGGAGGGCGCGTCGTTTCCAAAATATGGCTCTCGCCTTAGCTCCGCGCACATTCGTGCTAAAACATTGCAAGGAGTCGCACGGGTTGAGGGCTGCTTGGTTTTCAGAATGTGGCTCTCGCCTCAGCGCCGCACACATTCGTTGTAGAGTATTGCATGATTCTAACGGGTTGAGGGCAGGTCGTTTTCAAAATGCGGTTCTCGCCTTAGCGCCGCGCGCATTTGTTCTCAAAAAAATGCAGGAGCTTCACGGATTGAGGGCAGGTCTGTTTCAAAATGCGGCTCTCGCCTTATCGCCGCGCACATTCGTTCTAAACATTTGCATTTGCAAGAGCTTCACGGGTTGAGGGCGGCCCGTTTTCAGAGTGTAGATGTTACGCTGATTCGCGGTGCTGAACTCCCAGGAAGGGCGTTCTGACGTGATTCAGAATCGCCAAGACGCAATTGTCAGGTTCACTCGTGGCGTTGACGCCCGAATAAATATAATTTAACGCAGTTCAAAATGTTCATACGGTTTCCCCAACTGGGCAATTCCCTGTGGAAATGAACCCTAGTAGAGGCCTACAAAGAGGAAGCTTGGAGGGAGGAAGCATTCCAACATCGTTGATGAGTCTTGGGCTTGCACTGGTCCTTCCCCTCCTCCTTTTCTTCCTCCTCCTCCTCCTTTTCCTCCTCCTCCTCCTCCTCCTCCTCCCACAATCACCATCCTCCATGTCCTCCTGCTCTTCTTCAACCTCCCTTCACGGAGGGGAGAGGCGCAGCCTCCGATTCGAGGGTCGGGGAGAAGCCGCTTGCGGTCCGTGAGAAGCTTGATCGGGGCGCCGCTGGGGCCCTGATAGGGGCTCTGCTTGCAAGCCGCTGGGGCCTTCCCGGGACATGCTGAAGCCTTCGGGCCTGCCCTGGAGCTGCTTGGAGCATACGTGGACATGCTGATTGGGCCTGGCCTTCGATGAGAACTTTTTCCCAACTATCCTGTGGCGCCCGCGTCCTCCTTCCTTCGTTCCTTCTCCTCCCGTTGCCTCCCCTCCTCTTCCCTCCCTGCGTTTCACCCACTAGGGAGCTCCACCGAAGGCGCCACTGGCAGGGCTCGCATGGCGGCCTCGGGCCATTTCACACCCCCAACGAGGATCGTAGCCCGATAGGAGCTCCACCGAAGGCGCCAGTGGCAAGGTTCGCATGGCGGCCTCGGGCTATTTCGGCACACCCCTCACGAGGATCGTGGCCACATGGGGACTTTTATTGAAGGCCCCAGTGGAATGGCTCGCATGACGGCCTCGGGCCACCTCGGCAGACCCCTCACGAGGATCGTGGCCTCATAGGAGCTCCACTGAAGGCGCCAGTGGCAGGGTTCGCATGGCGGCCTCGGGCCATTTCGGCACACCCATCACGAGGATCGTGGCCCCATAGTAGCTCCACCGAAGGCCCCAATGGCAGGTTTCGCATGGCGGCCTCGGGCCATGTCGGCACACCCCTCACGAAGGTTTTGGGCTCCATCAAAACCTCCACCGAAGGCGCCGGTAGCAGGGTTCGCATGGCGGCCCCGGGCCATTTCGGCACCCCCCTCACGAGGATCGTGGCACCATGGGAGCTCCACCGAAGGCGCCAGTGGCAGGGTTCGCATGGCGGCCTCGGGCCATTTCGGCACACCCCATCACGAGGATCGTGGCCCCATAGGTAGCTCCACCGAAGGCGCCAATGGCAGGTTTCGCACGGCGGCCTCGGGCCATGTCGGCACACCCCCAACGAGGATCGTAGCTCCATAGGGAGCTCCACCGAAAGCGCCAGTGGCAGCGTTCGCATGGCGGCCTCTCCTCGCGAGGATCGTGGCCCCATCAAGACCTCCACCGAAGGCGCCAGTGGCAGGGTTCGCGTGGCGGCCTCGGGCCATTTCGGCACACCACTCACGAGGATCGTGGCCCCATAGTAGCTCCACCGAAGGCCCCAGTGGCAGGGTTCGCACGACGGCCTCGGGCCATGTCGGCACACCCCTCACGAGGATCGCGGCTCCATAAGGAGCTCCACCGAAGGCCCCAGTGGCAAGGTTCGCGTGGCGGCCTCGGGCCATTTCGACACACCCCTCACGAGGATCGTGGCCCCCAGGAGCTCCACCGAAGGCTCCATCCAGTGGCAGGGTTCACATGGCGGCCTCGGGCCATTCCGGCACACCCGTCACGAGGATCGTGGCCCCGTAAGAGCGCCACCGAAGGCGCCAATGGCAGGGTTCGCATGGCGGCCTCGGGCCATTTCGGCACACCCATCACGAGGATCGTGGCCCCATAGTAGCTCCACCGAAGGCCCCAATGGCAGGTTTCGCATGGCGGCCTCGGGCCATGTCGGCACACCCCTCAACAGGATCGTGGCCCCGTAAGGAGCTCCACCGAAGGCCCCAGTGGCAGGGTCCGCATGGCGGCCTCGGGCCATTTCGGCACGCCCATCACGAGGATTGTGGCCCCATAGGGAGCTCCACCGAAGGCGCCAGTTGCAGTCTCCCCTATGGCTCTCAGAGCCTTTCCTGCTGCTGCTCTTCGGTCAGGGGGGCGCCGTCCTCGTCGTCGTCGGCGCCCGCGAAGACAGCCACGAGCGTGTCCTTGAGCATGTTTGCTCTGGCGGGAAGCCGTGGCCACAGAGGGAGGGCGGGCGAAGATGGTATTCACAGTTGCGGTATTCACAACAGCGTATGGTTGGGTCCTTCGCCAGGCTACTTTTTTGGGGGAGAGATCCGCTCTCCGCCCCGATCGAGGTCCCGCTCGAGAGCCAGTTGACACCTCCACCACTTCTTCTCCGTCCCACCTCCCCTTCCCCTCCCTTTCCCCCTCCTGCATGCACCTCCTCCCCTCCCCCTCCCCCATCCCCCTCCCCCCATCCTCCTCCTCCTCCTCCTCCTCCTCCTCCTCCTCCCTCCTCCTCCTCCTCCTCCTCCTCCCTTCCTCCCTCCTCCTCCTCGTCCTCGCCCCTCCTCCTCCTCCTCCTCCTCCTCCTCCTCCTCCTCCTCCTCCTCCTCCTCCTCCTCCTCCTCCTCCTCCTCCTCCTCCTCCTCCTCCTCCTCCTCCTCCTCCTCCTCCTCCTCCTCCTCCTCCTTGGCCACTTTCAGGAGCTACAGTCGGACTTGATTGGAGAGGACACGCGAGAGGACGCCAGACCCTTCCGAGGGCCACAGCGCCATCAGAATGCAAAAGGGCATAGGGCCCTTGATCTGGCAGGGTCGGACCTACTGACTGATCCAGGCCGGCAATGCCTGGAAGCCTCCGAGGCCCAGATGGGAGCCGATGGAGCGACAAAGCGAAAATCTAAAGCCTCGCAGCTCATCGGGACACTGGGCTGGTCTCGCGGCTCCGCCCGTCGGGGGCAGTGGGGACACGCCCAGGCGGGGCGCATCGCCGAGTTAGACCTGGAACTCCTCGTCGTCCTCGCTCTCCCACCTCCTCCCTTGACGTCCTCTGCTCCGCCTCCTCCGCCGATGAAGCGAATAAGCCGATGACGTCTCTTGCCAGTCAGTGCGTTTCACCAAAAGTGGCGCGTCGGGAGTCTCCCTGGGAGGCCGCGGTGCCACCTCGGAGCAATGTCGGCGGTTTCCTGGGGCCTCTGGAAGCCACCCTGAGATCCGACGTCCTGAAAAAATCGCCACCGTAAAACAACAAGACTGGAGCCCCGGACCCCATCTCTCTGCTGAATGTTCCCAGCCGGATCGATCCGTGAGGGTCCCTGGGCTCGAATCAAGGCAAAGTCGCCCGTACCCACCGGTCGGAAGAAGTAGGTAGATACATGAAGTCGGAAGGCGTTGAAAGTAGATTGGGCTCCGCCCGCCCCCTAAGGAGGACGGAAAAGGTGAAGCCATTCGATCATTGAAGTAGGACGGCGCTTGAAGCAGACTGAAATCTGGGAGTCCAGAAATACGTAGCACCCCGCAATTGCGGATAAGAGTGAGGGGGCGGGCGCGGGCGACGCGGGCGTCGAGCCAGCGGACCTCGTGGTCCCCACCTTCCCTGTCGATGGCGCCCTCCTCCTCCTCCTCCTCCTCCTCCTCCTTCTCCTCCTGCTCCTCCTCCTCCTCCTCCTCCTCCTCCTCCTCCTCCTCCTCCTCGTCCTCATCGTCGTCGTCGTCGTCGTCGTCGTCGTCGTCGTCGTCGTCGTCGTCGTCGTCGTCGTCGTCGTCGTCGTCGTCCGCCTCCTCCTCCTCCTCCTCCTCCACCTCCTCCTCCTCCTCCTCCTCCTCCTCCTAACCCACTCGAGCAAGCCCGCCGCAGGCGCCGATTTGCGTGCTCTGGCAAGTTCAGCGCGGGGGGAATCGCTGGTGGGCCACCGGGAGCAAATGCAAAAACAGCCCGCCGCAGGCGCCGAATTGTTGGCTTGTTCAATGAACGTAGTTTGGGTCGCGGGTGGGTCACGGGCTCTCCACCTCCACCTGGAAGAAATTCAAAAACAGACCGCCGCAGGCGTCGAAAATTTTGATTTGTACACTGAACGCGGTTTGGGTCGCAGGTTCTCCACCTGGAAGGAATGCAAAAGAAACCCGCCGCAGGCGCCGAATTGTTGGCTTGTTCAGTGAACGTAGTTTGAGTCGCGGGTGGGTCGCGGGCTCTCCACCTCCACCTGGAAGAAATTCAAAAGCAGACCGCCGCAGGCGCCAAAATTTTGATTTGTATACTGAACGCGGTTTGGGTCGCGGCTGGGTCGCAGGTTCTCGACCTGGAATGAATGCAAAAGAAGCCCGCCGCAGGGCGCCCGGATCCTGACGGCCCCGCCTCTACCCTCCAGCTGCCCCTCCCGGCTCACGCCGGGCCCGAGACAGGCCCGAGCGACGGCGACGACGTCTGCGATGTGGACGGCGACCAACCCTGAGATGCTGGCGACTCCATTTTTCCGAGCTGGGCACTTTCTCGCTCGCTTTCGGGCCCCGGGGCCCTCGCAGGTCGGTCCGGCTCGAAAAGTGGCGCAGGGAGATGGGGTCCGGGGGTCTGGTCGCGAATTTTTGCGATGTGGCATTTTTTTGCAACGTCGGACCCCAGGGAAGTGCGACGGCGACGGCCAGAGGCGGCGGCCACGGCGACGAGAGCGCCGAGCTGCCCTCTGATAGGGATCTCCCGAGCACGAGCCCTGGCGACGGGCGGAGTCCGCAAGCCCCGACAACCTGCTGTTCTAACCCCAGACATGACCGCGTCGTATAAAAAATCCGGACGAGAGGTTTTTGGCCAATTTCGGCACGGGAGGCCCTCGCCGAGCCTCGGGACCGTCAAAAAGTCGACTCAGGATGAAAAACAAGCCCCGGGGAAAGGGTCTGGACTTCCGGGGGCGCCGTCCTGAAAAAATCAGGACGTCGCATGTCTGGGACCATGCGTTTTCTCCCCCATCTCTGCCTAATTCAAGCTTCGCGCGGCCCACTTAACTTCGACCGGAAGAGGTGCGCTCTCGACTGGCGGATCAAAAAATGTCTGGGACCACGCCTGGGCCCTGGACCTCTCGGGGCCCCATGGGGGACGGGTCTTCCCTCTGCCGGGCTCTCTCCCTGCTGCTGCCGGAGCCCAGAGAGCGGCCTCCCCGGGCCGACGGCTGCTATTGAAGCCTCCGCCCCCGACCTCTGAGCGACGAGCGGAGACGGGTCTTGCGCGAGATGGCGCAGCGACCTTACGCGGCGGCTCTCGCGGGCCGCCCGCGCGGCACGCCACACTTGCAACGAGGGCGCTCGTGCGCGCGACCTCGCGCGGGCGGCTTACGCGCCCACGCCGGTGCAGACGACCCCGTTTTCTGGCGCTGCTCCTCTGGCGCTCCGACCTGCTTGGCGCGTGACCCCCACAGGACCTCTGGAGCCCCTCCTCCTCCCCTTCCCCACGGGGCCGGTCCTCACCCCGAGCTGCTTCTAGCGGCCCCGATGCCGAAAGCCCGCCTCCAGAGGACAGGGATCGACAAGCGCCAGCCACCTCAAGGCGCCGGGTGCCTGGGGGCCTCCCCTGCAGCGTCCGCATCAACGGGGCGCGCCGCCCCGCCGATGCATCGCCCAAGGCATCGGCGACGCCGACAATGCGCCGGCGACTTCGACGTGGGCAGAAATCGGGCTCCACGTCGAGCCGCATCGCCGATGCACCGTAGATGCGGCTCGAGCCTCAGGCCTCACCTTCTCGGGCCCCCTGTGGGAGGCCCGGAGATGTCTGGGGCCTTTCGCTGCTCGGGGCGTGGGAGGTCTGGGAAGACGACGACGCGGCCGCCCGACCGACCCTTCCGAGTGTGCCTTCCCGCGATGCTGCAACTTTCCCGCCATGATTTATCTCAGGGGACGGAACCACGGCGTAGACAGAAACTGTTGGAGCTCCGCGCGGGCTTCTTGGATCTGCGCTCTGGCGGCGCCTCCAGCGCCGCTGCCTGGTGCGCTCCGCGCGCCGGGGAGGGGGGCGTTCAGCGCCGATCCAAGGAATCCGCGCGGAGCTCCAAAAGTTCATGTCTACGCTGTTTGTTGTTCTTCGACAGACCTCACGGGACGGCTGCGACGGCGCTTTCGTCTGGGCTGCCCTGTGGCAAGACGAAGCCAGGACGAGGATAACATCGGGTGAACACAGGTCGAGCATCCCTGAGCTCCGGCGGCTCTGGAGGATGCATCGGGCGGCGCGGCCCTCGCAGAGCGTTCCGGAAAGCTCTGAGAGCGCTCCCGACCGCTCTGTCTCCTCCTCCTCCTCCTCCTCCTCCTCCTCCTCCTCCTCCTCCTCGTCCTCCTCCTCCTCCTCCTCCTCGTCCTCCTCCTCGTCGTCCTGGCCCCGTCTGAGGCGGGGCCCCTGCCTGGGCCGGCGCCCTTCGGGGACGCCCAGGCCCGCAGCGCCGGCAGCGGCGGTGGGCCCGCCCTGCCGTCGTCGGGAGGCAGCTCAGCAAGGCTGGCGCCTGAGGGGCCATCTCTGCCATGCGCTCGCGCTTGCCTCACATCCCGAGTCGGGTTCTCGTTTTCTCTCTGGGCGTGGGGCAGTACTTCTCCGCCTCCCCCTCTCCTCGTCTCCCTTCGCACAATCACCCCACCGCTCACACGCCATCATCATCGTCATAACAGCACCAGTATCCTCATCATCACTCGCAACATTAGCCTCACTCGCTCAATCCCTTACAGCATCATCAACATCATCAGCAGCATCACCAGCAGCAGTTTCAGCATCATCACCAGCATCACCATCATCACCATCATCAACATCAGTATCAGCATCCTGATCATCATCATCAGCATCATCAGCATCATCATCGCCAGCATCACCATCATCACCATCAGCACCGTCAGCAACATCATCGTCAGGATCATCGTCAGGATCATCATCAGCAGCATCATCAGCAGCATCATCAGCAGCATCTTCATCATCATCAGCATCAGCAGCATCAGCACCGTCATCATTATCAGTCACACAGCCACCACGCACGGTCAATGTCTCACGCACTCAACTCATCATCAGCAGCATCACCACATCATCACGATCATAGTCTCGCTAGTATTCACCATCACGTCATCACCATCGTCAACTTCACATCATCCGAATCCCCATAATCATCACCACCATCATCATCAACAGCAGCAGCATCACCACCATCATAATCATCATCACCAACACCATCAGCATCATACTCATCATCCTCCTCACCATCATCATCATCGCACGCAAACGCATACGTTATGTTTTGAGAAAGTCTCGGACGCGAGCCTCGTCTGTGAGTGACGTGCGATGAGTCTCAGGCGGGAGCCCCCTCCTTATGGGGCCCGCAGCTCATGTTACTAATCCGACCAGGTCATCGGAACCCTGTAAGTGTCGTCACCTTGGGCTTCTCCAAAACTAAATGCGGAGGAAGTCTCAAGCAGTAGCCTCGTCTTTGGGTGAATCGCAAGGAGGTCTAAGGCGGGAGCCGCCTCCCTATGGGGCCCGCAGCTCATGTTACCAATCCAAGCGGATCATCGGAACCCTGTAACTGTCGTCACTTTGGGCCCCTTCAAGCTTGAGTATGGAGGACGGCTCATGTCGGAACCTCGTCGGTGAGTACATTGCGACGAGGTCTTAGGCGGGAGCCATCTCCCTATGGGGCCCGCAGCTCATGGTACCAATCCAAGCGGACCATCCGAACCCTGTAAGTGTCGTCAAGTTGGGCCTCTTCAAGCTTGAGTATGGAGGAATTCTAACGCGGGGCGTTCGGTTGTAAATTGCGGGACAAAACTCCAGCGGGAGCACCCTACCTATGGGGCCCTCAGCTCCTGTTTCGAATCGGAGCGGGCCATCGGCACCCTGTAACTGTTGTTACTTTCGGCCTCAGATGGAGGAAGCTCAGGCGGGATCCTCGTCGGTGAGTGGCTCGCGAAGACGTCTCTGCCCCCCCCCCTTAGAGCTCATGTTACTAATCCGAACGGGCCATCGAAAACCTGTCACTTTCGGCCTCTTCAAGCTCGAGTCTGGATCTCAGGCGGAGCTTTCGTTTGTGAATGAATCGAGAGCAAGTTTCGAGCGGGAGCATTCTAAATATGTGATGCAAACTTCGGCGCGCTCGCGCTCGCGCTCGGGAAAGGGCGTCCATCCCCTGGGAGCTTGAGTCTCCAGCTGGCCTGCCACAGGTACTCACGGGCCACTCACTCGAGCTATCTGACGAAGAGGAAGACAAGTAGGAGGAGGAGGAGGAGGAGGAGGAGGAGGAGGAGGAGGAGGAGGAGGGGGAGGAGGAGGAGGAAGAGGAGGAACAGGAAACCAGGAGGAGTCCAGGGCATCCCGCGGGGTTGCCCCAACGGTTTCGTGATTTTGCCGTCGGAAAGCGCGCCCCTGCCGGGCGTGGCGGCGAAGGCGCCGAGGAAATCTATTTGCGCGCCCCTGCAAGGAGGAAGGATATGTGCATGAGGAAAACAAGCGGGATGGAGATGAGGAGGGGTAGGGGGAGCAGGAGGAGGCGGAGGAGGAGGAGGAAAACGAGGAGGAGGAGGAGGACGAGGAATATGAGGAGGAGAGGGACGAGGAGGAGGAGGAGGAGGCGGAGGAGGAGGAAGAGGTTGAGAAGGGGAGGGGGAGGAGGATAAGACATGTAACGAGTAGACGAACACGCAGAGGAGGAGGAGGAGGACGCAGAGAGCGGGAGGAGGGCCTCCACCAATCGAAGAGGAAATGGCGAGAGCTAAATTCCGAAAACCACCCGCCCTCCATCTGCGAAGCTGTTGAACATTCTAGGCTTCAGCATTGTAAATGGTAAGTTGCAAGCGAAACGCCTGGCCCGCCCTTTCGACCAGCCTCGGAGTGCGACAGGGAGGAGTTGTTTATCAGTAAGAAAGATGGGACATCGAGGACAAGAAATGGAGGAGAAGGAGGAGGCGAAGGAAAACGAGGGAGGACAAGGAGGATGAAGAGGAGGACCCGTGTAAACCAACGACGCATCAACGATACTGAAATTTGCACCCTCCCTCCAAGTTGCGTCTTCAGAAGGCCCTAAAATGAATTATGATGATTGTGGGTAGTACCCCACTGGAAGACAACCCTGTGATAGTCCTTAACCATGCCAGAACAACATCCCTGGGACTTCCCTTCAGCGCCACGAAGCAACATAACTGCTGCATCTGGACGATCCTAAATCGTGCCAGAACACCCCCCCTGGGACTTTGACACCGAGAATCAACGTGACCGCTGCGCCCTTGCAAAACTTTCACGTTGAGGCGAAGAGCCGCCCTCCACCCTTGAAACTGGTGCGCAAGGTAAAGACGACTGTGCGAGGCGCTGAGGCGAAAGCAACGTTTCGAAAAAGGAGCCGCCCCCCATCCTTGAAGCTGTTCCGAACATTTCAGAGGAATGTGCGCGGCGACAGGGCGAGAACCGGGCTGAACCTAAACGGTGCTTTTCGTTTTCGTTTTGTTTTCGTGTTCCCTCGCTTGTGTCTCGAATCCGCCTTTACCGCAAAACGAAGTCGAAACGAGAACGGCCCACGAAATCACCACAAACACCGTTTAGGTCCAGCCCTGGGCGAGAACCACATTCACAGAACTGCTCGCCCTCCGCCCCTCAAGCTGCTGCAGTCAAACGAAAGCATGCGGCGAGAGGGCGAGAGCTACGTTCCGAAAACCCCCCGCCCTCCGTCCGCAAAACTGCTGCACATCTCAAGGCGCATCATACACGGGGAGGGAGTCTCGGGCAAAACGCCCGGCCCGCCCTACCGACAGGCTTGGGGCTGGGACAGGGAGGAGTTATTGATAAGGAAAGGGATGGAGGAGGGAGAAAGGAAGGGAGGGAGGACGGGAAGGAGGGAGGAGGATGAGGAGGAGGAGTAGGAGGAGGAGGTTGGAGGTGGTGTTGAGGAAGAGAACAGGGAGGAGGAGGAGGAGGAGGAGGAGGAGGAGGAGGAGGAGGAGGAGGAGGAGGAGGAGGAGGTTGATGAGGATGGATCCGCCCCAGGCGCCGCCGCCGCTGCCGCGGCTCCGACCGGTCGGCGAGACGGATGGGCTGAGCGGCTCCAGGCGCGGCAGGCTTCGGGACCCGCTGCTGGCGGAGCGCGGCCACGCGCCCTGCGGGTGCGCGCATGGGCGCGCTGACGGCGGCGGAGGCGACGGCGACGAAGACAACGACAACCACGGCGCCGACGACGCCGACGCCGACGGCGGCATCGGAGCCCGACGACGAAGAAACAAGAAAAACGGTGGTCGTCGATTGCCGATCCTCGACAGTCGATCCTCGCTCGACCGAGCGATCTGGGGGGGGCTGCAAGGGGGTGGGTGGAGGGGCAAAAAGATACCAATACTGCTACTCCCCAAACCCCTCCCAGGGCGCATTCCAACCAACA
>CAUYUJ010019858.1:81316-131316 GCA_963575745.1 Prorocentrum cordatum | reverse complement strand
TTGGCGCCCGCAGGCTCGAATGACTTTCAAGGAAAAGAGGAGCTGGCCGTTCCCTCGGGCAGCGGCGGATGCAGAACGGCCTTCCAGGTTCGGAAGGCCCCAGAGCGCGTCGGGGGTGCGGATCCTGCACCAGCTGCTGCCTGGGGGGCCGTGCCTGGCCTGTGACCAACTGTTACAGGGCGTGCCTAACCACACGGCCAATACAACCCCCGAAGAGACCCAGCCGAGAAGGGTTCGACGAATGACAGGCCGATCGAGATCAAACCAAGGTCGAGAAACGAAATCAGCTGCCATCACTCCGTAGCCCAGATTTTTCACCCCTCGGCTGAGCCCCTCGGATCAGGCAAAAAAACTCAAGGAACATATGTTTCCGATTGCGGCTGGCACTCGCCATGGCCGTCATGGCCGTTCGAAGGAGCGAACGGAGGCGAGCAACCACGAGGCGATCACTCAGCGGCGCCTGACCTGAGCAGCTGGCGCCGGCGGCAGCACTGGAGGGGGCAGGGCGCCGGCCGCGCCGGCGAACAAGGCGCCGAGCCTCCCCGAGACGTGGTTGCCATAGTCCACCACCTGCGCCGGAGCTCGGGCCAGCTCCGAGATGACCCGCGTCTGCTTCGCGCAGCGCTTCAGCGTGCGTTGCGAGGCCCAGCGCCCGCGAAGCTTCAACTCCAGCGGCGTCCGCAGGCGGTGGAGGAGGTCGCTGGGCGCTCCTCCGTGGCGAAGGCCGCGCGCCGTGATCCCCAGGTCCCGCAACTGGAGCTCGGCCGCCGCCTCCGAGAGGCGGACTGACAGGTCGCCCGGCGGAAACTGCCAGATGCGGTCCGTCGACTCGCGGGCCCTCATCTTCAAGACCTGAGGGCAGGGGCGCAAGTGCGTCAGCGAGTCCAGGAGCACTGCGCCGTCCCAGGCGTTGGTCTTGCTGGGAGCGACCGTCTCGACTGGCGCCAGCAGCAGCCCCCAAACGTTCGCGGGCCCTCTGGCCGCCTCGACGAGGGTGACCAACTGGAGCGACGTGAGCGAGTCGCACTCGCCAGGCCGAAGGTACGCCGCGAAGGAGAGCAGGGCGGCCGCAGCATGCTCCACCAAACCGCGGTTGATGAACACCCCCACGATCGCCGCCAGCAACACCCGCGGGATGGGCACGCGGGTCTTCCGAGGCACCACCTTGCCCCAGCCCGCCAGTGCCCGCGGAGTCCGCGGCAGCGCGCCCGCTCCCCAGCGGCCAAAGTCCGGCTAGAAGAACTTGATGGCAGCGATCAGCTTGCTGGCGTCGTCGCCCGCAAAGCCCCCGAAGAACAGCTTGTCCAGGAAGAGCACCAGGCAAACGTCCAGCTGCTCGAAGCTGTCCCAGCTTAAGCGGACCGACGTCGCCCAGTGGAGGAAGGCTGAGGCCCGGCGGTGGTAGTCCTTGTAGGTCGCTGGCGCCACCGACCGCCCCTCCAGGCAGGACAGCTCTGCTAGGGTCGGGGGGGCGAAGGGCGACGGCGGCAGCGGCAGGCAGCGCTGGCGAGCCGCCGCGCGCACTGCACTGGGGGCCCGAGTCTGTCCCGCCATCCAAGCTGACGCCTCGGGAACCAGCGTCCGCGCCATGTAAGGGCCTGCTCTCGCCGGAGATTGGGAACGGCGGGGCGGCCGGGAGCACGCTGGCGACAGCGTCAATAACCACGGCGCCAACAGCAGGGCCCAGGGAGTCCGCCTTGACCGCGCGATTGATGAACGCGCGACCTCTCGATGGGCAGCCAGAAGGATTACGCTCAGAAGGGGCCCGTGTAACCGAGAGCCGTACATTGCCGGCCAAATATAGGCAGCATATTTCACGAAGCTCATCTCGGATCTGGAAGGCCCCTGAGCGCCCCTTGCCAACCGCGAGAGCCAGCCCGAGGTTGTCGACGAAGATGAGCAGCCGTCGACCGAAAGCAGAGCGGCTTCGAAGCAGATGACGAAGAGCCGAAGACAGAGCCAGCCCATCGAGTCGGAGGACGTCAGCATCTGCCCCCCGTTGGAAGCTCGGGGCCACCTGCCAGCGGTCGGGCTGCATGAAGTCGGCGTCCACCGGGTCGAAGGAGTTGGCCTCTGCGCGCGCCTGCAGCAGCCCAGCGGTGTAGCCCGTCACGTCGTCCTGCGCAGCAAAGGCGGACTCTGGGCAGAGAGTCGCGCCCATGGCCAGGGCGTCCGCCGCCTCCTCTGCCGAGAAAGCGCGGCCCCTCGCGGCAGCAGCCCCCGAGACGCGACACCTCCAGCGCTCGGCCACGCGGCCGAGGGCGGCGGCCTCAGCAGGCTTGCGGTGCCTGCGACAGACTCCGCAAACCCAGCGGGAGGCATCACTGGCAGCCACCACGCCATGCCATCGGGCGCCCGCGTTGACGACCAGCAGCGGCAGCAAACCCATGACGATGGTCAACTCCTGCCTGACCGAAGGCCACAGCACCTCAAGCCGCCCTCGGCACTGCCGCGCGAAAGCGTAGACTGGGGACAGCGTGGACAGCGAGCAGCGCTGGATCAGCATGACCCACGTCAGGTGGCCGATGAGGATCTCCATAACGTCGCCGCTGCACCGCCCTTTGGCCAAGAGCTCGGCGAGGACGGCCTTCAGACGCCAGATGCGCTTGCACGAGACGCGCACGGCGTGGCTGCGGCCGTCCAGGTCGAGCCCAATGAACTGCACCTTTGACGAGACGCCCGTCCCCTTGTGCACAACGAAGCCCGAGTCGGCGAAGGCGCTGGCCACGCGCTGACCTGTGGAGGCCACAGCTTGCCGAGGCCCCCCCACCACCAGGAAGTTGTCGACATAGGCGGCGCCCTGGGGCACCCGCTGCTCCAGAGGTATTGCTGCTGCCCGGTCGCTAATGAGGCGCTCGCTAGGTAGGCCTCCGTGACGGGTGCCCTCTTCGACCGCGAGCTGGCAGAGGTGCAGCGCCCAGCTCCAGCCCATCGGAAGGACGGCGAGGTGCGGGGTGAGCAAATCGCCCCGCCGCGAGGGGCGGCCGCTGACGACTGGGCAACCAACCGCCTCAGCACGCGCAGGCGCCAGCCTGAAGTCGTCGCCTAACGCCTCAGGTATCGCGACGGCGTAGAAGGCGTTCTGGATGTCGCCCGCGTAGAAATAGCACGCGTCGCACTCGGCGGTCTCCAGCTGGCTCAAGGCGGCCGCCGTTGGCAGCTGCGCGCGGGGAGGCGGCAGGAAGTCCGAGTTGGCCCACCGCGTGTCGAAGATGATCCGCTGGGCGCTACTCTTCTTGGCCACCGTGAACGCGCCTAGCGAAGGTGGCCGACCAGAGGCCACAGCAAAGCGCACCATGCCACGCGAGTGCAGCTGCTCGACGAAGCCAGAGAAGTGAGAGGAGGTGCGGGGGGCAGGGTCGAAGCACGGGCGCACCAATCCCAACTCCATGCGAAGGCGGCCCACGTCGTCAGCACTACGACGCGAGTTGGCCAATAGATCCCCCAACCATGAGTGGCGCTCCTGGGCGAGCGCGGCGGCCAGCGAGACTAGCGCGGCACCCGCCACGGGCCAGGAGACGAGGTCCTTGTTGTAGGGCACGACCGGGGAGGGGCCACCGTGCGTGATGGCGCTCCCGCAGAGCTCGCGAAGGCCCCCGCGGGTGCTGACGTCCCGAGGCGGGGGGCCCAGCGCGACGCAGCTGTCCATGGCGTTATCCTTGGCGAGGGTCTGGGCGACCGAGTCCAACCGAGCAGGCCCGTGGTCCGAGCGGCCAGCAAGCAGGTTGAGGGAGGTGATCGCGTCGTTCGCGAGTCCAGCACTGCGCCGAAGTCGCAGCGGGAAAACGTCTCGCTGACGACTCGCCGACATGAGCCAGGAGCGAGGGGCCTGCGTTGCGAGCTCCCGCGCGCGGCCAGGGCGCAGGCAGCAGCCTTGGCCAAAAGAGACAGCAAGGTGGTCGACCTTGCCCGCCGCCCTGCTCGCCACAGCGGCAGGTCGGCGGCGGCAGCTTGGCGAGTGCCCGCTCCTCCCGCGCCTTGCGGCGCTCTTTGAGCACGGCGCTCTCGGCGGACACCTGCTCGACGACCCACTTCGAGAGGGCGGGGCACACCATGATGCCGCAAGTGTTCTGCAAGCCCGTGAAGTACCAGCTCTCGTCGTGCTCCTGGTGCCCCGAGCCCGCGGTGCCAAGCGGGCGGTCCGTGAGCTTCTCCCCGCACAGATGAATATGACGGCAAATGAGTTCCATCGAAGCGAGGTTGCTAGCATCGACCTGGTCGTAGCACATCGCCGTCTGGAAAATCTTCGGCAGCTCCGAGTGAAGCAACATCGCAGGGTCGTCGAGGCCCAGGCGGCACGCGGAGCGGAAGGCGACGTGGTGCCCCACCGCGGAACCGCCGTTCTCCAGCATGAAATTCGCGCACCAGAGGACTGCGCGCGGTCCAGGTACAATCCAGTCAGGCCAGGCCTGCTGGCGCATCTCCCTGACCGCATCGCGGAACTCCTTGTGGCGCTTCCCCATCCATGTCGTAACTGACGGACAGCGTACGGAAATCGCCCCCAGCGGCCACCCGCGCAGGCCCTGGGCCAGCGGCCAGCGCAGCGTGTAAGCTTCCATGCCCAGCAGCAGCGCCGGCGGCGGCAGCAGCCCCAGGAACGAGGGCACCCGCCACGGGAGGAGCCCCGGCGGCGGCAGCTGGGGCGCGACGGGGTCAGCGGCAGGAGCGGCACCAGCTGGTCCACCAGCCCCAGCCAAAACCGCGGCGAGGCCCACGGCGCCACCAGCAGCTGGCGGCAAGGGCGGCGCGGGAGCCAGGGCTGCTGCGGGCGGGGCCGCCGCGGGGCCAGGGCCGGCAGCGGCGGCGGCGGGCACGACGGCCTGCACCCCTGCGGCGACGAGCGCGGCGTCGTGCTCGGCCACCATTCGAAGGGCGCAACGCAGCGGAGTCGGCAAGCGTGAGCGGGGCCGCGAAGTCGTACACCGTGATGCCTCCTGCAGCGGGCGGAGGGCCCTCTCCGTTAACGCGGCGGTACCAGGCTCGAATGTCCGTGTTGCCTGGCCCCGGCTCTTCAATGTAAAGGTCGTCGTCCGGCGTGATGACCACGCAATCAGTGGGTGGGCCGAACCGCTGACACAGCCACCACGGTACGACCATGAAGAAGCGGCGGCTGCAGTGCATACTCGATGAATACCTCATCGCCCTCAATCATCGATATACTCCACCTCCGCGCGGTTGGTGTTGCAACGGCGGCCGACCGCCTGGCGGCGAGGTCGGCGCAGGCCGCGGGTTCCCCGATGCGGGCGCGGGCGCGCTAGGCCGCTGGGCCTCACGGCGACCGCAGCACGCGCAAGCGGACGCCAGCCAGCGGAGCCCCTCCACGAGCAGCGGGCCCGCGAGCGAGAGGAGCGGATGCAGGAGCGACATGCTCGGGCAGCGAGGCGCTGGCCGAGCACTGCAGGAGCAGGGCGGCGCACTCCTCCAGCGAGGGCGCGCGCTGCTCCACGACTGACTCCGCACACTGCGGAGCGGCGCAGGCCTCAGCGGACGGCGCCTCCGGCTCCGAGTCGGCTCAGCAGCCGGCGGAGGCGGTGGGGGCGGCCCCGGGCCGCCGGCGAGGCGCTGGTGAGCGGTCGGGCCCAAAACAATCCAGGCCAGGAGGAAGCCTAACTTGGCGAGGCTTGCTCCCTCCGGCCGCATCTCGAGAGAGAAGGCTGCAGAGCAGAAACGTACACCATTGTGAATACACTGCTGCGAACTCTCAACACTGTAAAAGGCGAACGTATCTGGCGGCTCTCATTCTGCTTTCAGATTGAAGTTCAGAGAACGACCATCAGCAGCAGCATCAGCATCAGCATCCCAATCATCAGCAATGGCATCATCATCGAGAGCATCCGTATCATCGTCATCATCATCATCATCATCATCATCATCATCATCATCACCATCATCAGCATCAGCATCAGCATCATCATCAGCATCATCATCATCATCATCAGTATAATCATCATCATCATCATCATCATCATCATCATCATCATCATCATCATCATCATCATCATCATCATCATCATCATCCATCATCATATACATAATCAATCATCATCATCATCATCATCATCATCATCATCATCATCATCATCATCATCATCATAATCAGCATCATGAACGTCCTGCTCGTCATCGTCGTCCTTGTCAGCGTCATCGTTATCGTCACCGCCACCACCATCATCAGCAGCAGCATCATCATCAGCATCACCATCACCATCATCATCATCATCATCATCATCATCATCATCATAATCATAAGCAGCATCATCATCACCATCAGCATCATCATCAGCGGCACCGTCATCGTCAGCATCAGCATCGACAACAGCATCATGATCACGATCACCATCAGCATCATCATCATCAACATCGTCATCATCAATACCATCATCAGCATCAGCATGCTCGTCGTCGTCATCACCAGCATCTTCATCATCATCGTCATCATCATCACAGCAGCAACAGCATCATCAGCATCAGCATCAGCATCACCATCACCATCATCAACATCATCATCATCATCGTTGTCGTCACCACCATCATCATCATCATCATCATCATCATCATCATCCTCATCCTCATCATCATCATTAGCAGCATCATCGTCAGCATCACCCTTATCCTCATCATCATCGTCGTCGTCATCATCACCACCACCACCATCATCATGCTTCTCTTTTATCAGATAGATTCCCCTCATCGTCCTCCTCCTCCTCCTCCTCTTCCTCCTCCTCCTACTCCTCCTCCTCTGTCTCTCCTTTACTCCTTCTCTCGCACCTCTCCCTCCTGACCCAATCATGATCATCTGATTTCTCATGCCTTTCTAGTCCTCCCCCTCCGTCGACGACGACGAAGACGCCAGAAACGAATCGGCCCCAACACCCCATCCTGGGCACGCTCTGACCGAGACTTCGAAACGAATGCTGCCGTGATGACGGGGACCGTGCAGGCCGCCCAGAAAGGGCGTCGACGAAGACGAAGAGTAGGCAGCATGATCACGACGGCGGACGACGGACGGGAGGTATAGGTTTCGGGCCGTAGCTTGGGCCTCAGGTGGCCGTTCGGGCCGCTTCGGGCACTCCCAGAACGCCCTCGGCGAGGCGCAGCTGCTGGAGGGCATCCTGGGGCCGGAACAAACGTCGCGGAACCGGAAACAACCGAGAACGACGACGACGGCGACGGAGACGGCGACGACGACGACGACGACGACGACGACGACGACGACGACGACGACGACGGCGACGGCGACGGCGACGGCGACGGCGACGGCGACGACGACGACGACGACGGCGACGGCGACGGCGAGGGCGACGGCGAAAGCGACGGCGACGGCGACGGCGACGGCGACGGCGACGGCGACGACGACGACGACGACGACGACGACGACGACGACGACGGCGACGGCGACGGGGACGATGACAGCGACAGCGAAGGCGACGGCGACGGCGACGGCGACGGCGACGGCGACGGCGACGGCGACGGCGACGGCGACGACGACGACGACGCTGACGGCGACGGCGACGGCGACGGCGACGGCGACGACGACGACGACGGCGACGGCGACGGCGACGGCGACGACGACGGCGGCGGGGACGACGACAGCGACGGCGAGGGCGACGGCGACGGCGACGGCGACGGTGACGGCGGCGACGGCGACGGCAACGGCGACGACGACGACGACGACGACAACGACGATAAGAAATCAGCCTGTCATTAGGTGCCACACAGGAACTCTTTATCCTTTAAAGGCCCCAGGGACCCACACAAGCCTTGGGGCGCCTTAGGGAGATTAGACAGCAACGGAGAGTGTGTTCCAAGACTTCTTGAATCAGAACTCCTTATCGTATGCACCTGGTGTACGACGACGACAACGACAACGAGGCCGACGACGACGACGACGACAACAACGACGACGACGAGGACGACGACGACGACAACTGCGGGCAATAGTTATATCCACATCCAGTGCGTCTTGGAGCTTCGGGCTCTCTTCCCCAGAAGCCGCAGGCGCACTGGATATGGATAACAATCTTGCCTCAGAAGGTTAGATTTGTATCCATATCCAGTGTGTCTCGGCCTTGCGGCACCCCTTCCCAACAAGTCCACGACGCTCTGGATATAGATAGAAGTATTGCCCGCAACAACGACGACGAGGGCAACGGAGGCGACGGCGGCGCCGACGGCGGCGACCGCGACGGCGGCGCCGGCGCCTGCGATGCCCCGTCTCTCGGAGGGGCTGCCCGGCGGCGGCAGCGGGCTGGCCCAGGCCGCCGGGGAGCCCAGCCCCTGGGCGGGGTCGGACGGACAGGGGAGATAGGAGGCAACTACTGGGAGGTCATCGTCGGAAGGATTCAGGAGGAGTAAGCCCCATGGGCTGTTACGCACGGAGTGGGCCTCGAATAAGCGGGACTAAGCGGGATTAAATGGGATTAAGCCGGATTTAGCGGGATTGAACGAGATTAAGCCGGATTAAGTCGGATTTCTGACCAGGGCAAAATCAGAATTTGACCTCCCAGGAGTTGCATCCGAAGGGGAGGGGGGACCAGGGGAAGTTTGCAATTTGTTTTTACAACAAAAAAACGATCTTGCCTTGTTCCGGGCTCCGGGACCCTCACGGATCCATCCGGCTCGGAAGAATGCCGCAGAGAGATCCAGCCCAGGGCTCTGGTCGTGACCACGGATCTCAGGGTACGTCGGCGGTTCAAAGATGGAGCCCCGAGGCATGGGGCCATGAGGACGAGCGGCATCAGACGAGGAAGGCTCAGCGTAGGATCTCCTTCGCATCCTCGGGGCCCCTCGCCCTGGAACCGCCGAGCACGCCGGAGCCATCGAGGGCCAGGCCTGGCGGCGAGGCCGAAACCAGCTGCCAGCAGCCGAGCCCGCACCCGCTCCCTCCCGTCGACCGTCGAGGGTGAGGGGGGGGCACCTCGACGCGGGCGCGGCGCCCCTGTAAGAAGGGGGCGCGCGGGTTCCCGGCGCCAAGCCTGGGGCGGTGGGGGGGGCGGGTCCGCCATGGGCCATGGGAGGCCGAGGGCGGGAGCGAGGGGGAGAGGGAGGGGGAGAGGGGGGGAGGGAGGGAGGGAGGCAGGAAGAGAGGGAGGCGGGGGAGAGAGGGAGGGAGGGAAGCCAGGGAGGGAGGGGCGGAGGAGCCAGACCACTTCGCGTCGTGGAAGGAGAAAAAAAAAAAAAGGAAAACAACAAAAAACACTCTGAAGCTTTGGAGTTGGGAGCTCCGCATGAATCTGACAGCGATGGCGATGTGGACCCAGATATGGTCTAGTCTGATGGCCCCCACCAGATTCCTGCCAGCCGGTGGGCCTTTGGCAGGCAAACCGTCCTGCCAGCCCTTGCGCATTTGGCAGATACGCGTTGGTGGGCGGTTGGTGGGCCAGTCTGACTTTCTTGAGTCTTCTGAGTCCGACGAGCTACGCGAAGATATTGATGGTCTGGTCAAACATGTGCAGCGGCTGGAATCAATCAAGTTACCTCGGGCGGCACAGCCGCTTCAAGTTGCTCGTGACCAGCTTTCATTATCTACGAGTGCGGTGCTTGGTCTTTTGTGGTGTTTGACCCTGGACCTGGACGGCCTGCACTCGAAGTTGTTTTGCTTTTCCGTCGCCCTTTTCAACGGCGGGCGGATCGGCCTCCTGCTGTGGATGCCGCTCCTTGTGTGGTTCAGCACCGTGCTGGACTACGGGCCCCGCGTACGGTCGCTGGGCCTCGAGGGATTTTGCCTCGTGTGGGTGAGCACGAGTCTCGCGCAGGCTCCGTGCTGCCTGGCGGGCGCGCCGCCCGCTTCCTCTTGGGCCTGCTGGTGCTGGTCCCGCGGCCTTGGCGGCTGCAAGGCGGCTCTGGGCCCTGGTGGCTCCGTTCTTGCAGCAGGCTGGGGTCTCGGGGCTGGCATCTGCGGGCCCTTGGCCCGCGGCCTGTCCAACCGCCTCTCGGCTTCTGCTCGCCCGCTCGCTCCTCCTCCTCCGCCTCGTCCCCCCCCTCCTCCTCCTCCTCCTCCTCCTCCTCCTCCTCCTCATCATCCTCCTCCTCATCTTCCTTCTCGTCCTCCTCCTCCTCCTCCTCCTTCTCCTCCTCCTCCTCTTTCTCCCGCCTGCCCCTCCGCGCCCCTCCCCTCCTGCAGCACGGTGAGTGCCAGGAACCTCCCAGGAACTTCCCAGGTTACCAGTCCTTGGTGGCACGCGCCAGGGGGTATGGGGGAGCGGGGAAGGCATCTTCGAAGGAGGCTGCTCCTTAGAAGGCGCGAGCCCTGCATCTCGAGACCAGGCACGCGCCTTCGGCGAAGCAGCCTCCTTCGACGAGGCCTCCCCCCCTCCTCCATACCGTACCCCCCCCTGCGCGTGGCCGACGAAGGTCTCAGCCCGTTCCCGAGGACGGGTTCGTCCTCCCGGGTCGTTTCTTGACGGCCCCCCCGAGGGCCCGCAGGGGCCCCAGGAGGCTGGAAATGGCGGGACACCTCCCGCCGTGATCTGTTCATGACTCGGGGGGGGGGGTCTGGGAACTGCACGGGGTCAACGACAGGGAGGTTCTCGCCATCTGCGGCCTCGGGGGCCCCTGCCGGCCTTCCGGGCCCGTCAAACAAGGATTCGGGAGGACGAGCCAGTCCTGGGCAATGGGTCCAGACCGCTGGGGATCCACGTCATGGAAAACTCCTGACGTCTGGGGTCTGGGTTGGGGGCATCTTTGGAGCCCCGTCGTCGCAAAGATCGCCCTCGTCGCCGCGGGCTCCAATAATCTCCTCCCAAAACTCTGGCCGGAGCGCACCCCAGGACACTCACCCCAGGACACGCGCGCGAGGGCGGAGGAAGCATGGAGGGAGGAGGGAGGGAGGGAGGGAGGGAGGAAGGGAGGGAGGGAGGAGGACTGAGGAGGGGGGAGGACTGGGCAGGGGAGGAGGACTGAGGAGGGAGGAGGAGGAGGACTGAGGAGGGAGGAGGACTGTCTCGAGCGCTCAAGATACCCGTACCCTTACCCAGACGGGGTGGCAAGGGGCCCTCGGGGCATCACCCCCCCTGGGTCCGGGTCGGCTCCCGAAACCACCATACATACCCGTACCTAGACGGGGTGACCCAACCACCACCCCAGCTAGGTCCGGGTATGTATGGTTGTTTCGAGCACCGACCCGTGCCCAGACGAGGTGGCGGCAAGGCCGAAAACGCTCTAGCGGGCGGCCCTTTTTCACCCCAGCTGACCCCGGGTCCGGGTATGTTTTGGGCTAGTGAGACTGGGCAGGGAAGGGGGATGAGGAGGCAGGAGGACTGAGGAGGGATGAGGACTGAGGCGGGAGGAGGACTGGTCACGGAGGGAAGGAGGGAGGAGAAAGGGAGGGGGGAGGGAGGGAGGGCGTGAAGGAGGCGAACTTCTCGCGGGCACCCTCCGCCCAGCGTCCGCCCTGGGCCAGAGCGGCCAGGGCAGACGCAGAGAGATGCTGACCTGGGCGACGGATGGGCGGAAGGCAGCGCGGCGCGGAGGAGCCCACGGGATCCTCCGATGCCCGAGGGGGAGGCGGGCGGGCTCGGCAGCCGGGCCGATCAGGGCTGCGACGGAGAAGGCGGAGACGACACGCGGGGGAGGCGCAGAGGCTGGAGGGGAGGAGCGCCCGTGGCTCCCAGGGGGTCAGCTCGCCGAGGCGCGCCGCCGCGCTCCCAGCACCTCAGCGCCAGCGAAAATGGAAGTACTGGAGGAGGCCGGCCGTGAGGGAGGAGGACGAGGAAGAGGAAGAGGAAGAGGAAGAGGAGGAGGAGGAAGAAGAGAAGGAGGATGATGAAGAAGAGGAGGAACACGGATCAACTAATAAGAACAAGCATATTCATCACACTAATAATACTACTACCACTGGTAATATGAGTAATACTGAACTTGATAATGCGAATATTAATACTAAAGAGAAGAAGAAGAATAATACGACTTGAAATAATAATAATAATATATTAATACTAATAATACTAGTATCAAGAAGACTAGAGTATTAACATTCATACAAATACTAACAATGATAACATTGATACATAATAATGAAAATAATCGTAGTAGCAATAACAAGCGAATAAACATTATAATAAGCATAATACTAATAGTAACAATAACAATTATTATACGAAGAGGAAGAATAAGAAGACGAATACGAAAAATAATAATAAGAAGACAAAGTGGCTTTTTTGACGGCCCCCAGGCCCGGCAAGGGCCCCCAGAGACCGAAAGTAGAGACAAACCTTCGGTCGAGATGAGGAGCGTTGTTTTATTCGGAATTTCGACAGTGGCCGCAAGGGGGGGGAGGGGAGGGGTCTGGCTGCCGACCTCTGCTTGGTGCGAGTTTGCAACAGTGCGGCCTCCACCTGCTTGAAACAGGAGCCAAAAAGAGCCAAGATCTACTCCAGGGGGGGGGAGGGGGGGGGCGAGGGCCCGCGCCGATCGGCAAAACAATGAATCAAAAAACGATCACATGTTTTCATGACTCGATGAGGTTTGGGTCCCCACCCCCCTCTGCGCGGTGGCTGCCCTGACTTTGACTGTATGCTTGGACCCGCAGCGGCAGGGCTTGCCAGCGGCCCAAGTGCAGGGCTCGCGAGCAGCTCAAGTCCGCTGCCTTGGAGTCGCGCGAGGTCGGGGAACCCTGAGACCCTGGCGACTCAATTTTTTCGAGCTGGCCGATCTTGCTCGACTTCGGGCCCTGGGACCCTCACAGGTCGATCTGGCTCGACAGATGACGCAGAAAGATGGGGTCCGGAGGTCCAGGCGTGATTTTTTGCGATGCTGCATTTTTTGGCAACGCCGGATCTCAGGGACCTGCCGTCGGCGCGCTGCTAGATGCCCCTGGCGCCACGGTGCGCCGGCGTCGTCTCCGCCGCCGTCGGCGGCGACGCGCGAGGCGCTCCCGCCGCTGCCGACGGCGCCGCCGCCGCCGTCAGAACGAGAAAAAAAAACGGCGTGGCCAAACACTCCTGGGGGTCTGCGCGGATTCCTAGGATCGGCGCTCGGCCCCGCGCCGATCCAGGAGATCCGCTCGGAGCTTTGAGGGCTTGTGCACGTGCCGCTGCTGCTGGTCTCCGGGTTGTGGTCGTAGCGTCGCGGGCGCGCTGCTGCCTTCGCCCCCCCACCCACCCCCGATGGGACGCACAAAGACGTGCTGGTACTACGTGTTTCCCTGGGAGGCGTGCGTCCGACCCGAACAGATAGTACACTCAGTACACGCAAAGCTTGCAGCACGTCGCTTTATGAGAGGCACGGCCAGAAAGCGCCCGCCGCGAAGCACACATACTGTAGCAGACTTCTCGGCGCGCGCGCCGCCCCTGGAAGGGCGACGCGCACATGGTATTAGCATTAGGTCGGGTACGCCCTCCTGCAGGCGGATTGTAGCAGGGAAAAGAAAGAAGAATCAACAAATGCTCGAAAACAATAGGAAAATCGTCCCCAGACTACTGTTTGACTATGTTTGCAAATTCCTCCTGTAGAGGGACATGCCCGACGTAGTATTAGCATGTTGAGGTGACGCCGACCCGACGCCGCGGCGCGACGCCGCACACCGCCGCTGCTGCCGACGGCGCGCGCGCGCGCGGTCGGCGAGCAGGGCGCGGCGCCCCCGCCAGAGGCGGCGGCGGCGCCGCCAGAGGGGCCCCTCTGTGCCGCGGCGCTCGCTCGGCGCGGCCCCGGCGGGGGCGCGCGGGCGCCAGCTCGGGAAAGGCAGCGCGGGGAGGAGACCCTCAGATACCGGCGACGCAATTTTTTCGAGCTGTGGGCGTTCTCGCTCGATTCCGGGCCCTGGGTCCCCCACAGATCGATCCGGCTCGACAAATGACGCCGCGAAAGATGGGGCCCGGGGGTCCGGGCGTGATTTTTTGCGATGTTGCATTTTTTTGCAACGTCGGGTCTCAGGGGACGAGGGAAGCGCTGCGACGCCGAAAGAAGGCTATGGGAGCCTGCCAGCAGAAGAGACCAGGGGCGAGGGAGGAGGGAGCGAGGGAGCGAGGGAGGAGGAGGGGCCCTGAGACCTGGAGCTGCAAAAAAAACCTGCGGCATGGCAAAACAGTAACGCTCTTTCTCTGTCTCTCTCTCTCTCTCTCTCTCTCTCTATGCCAGCGCGAGGAAAAACGCCCAGCTCGAAAAAAGATCGAGTCGCAGGGCTCTCAAGGTGTCTGGAGGGGGGGATGAAGAGGGAGGAGGAAGGAACCCAGGCCCCCGACGTCGTGATTTCATTTCACCACGACGACCCCTGGACCCCTTCCCAGGGACCGGCTTCTCATCGTGAGCCGTTTTGTTGATGCTCCTGTGGGGCCCGGCAGGGGCCCCCCCGGAGGCCGAACACGGCGACAAACCTCCCGTCCGTGACTTTTTCACATCGAGAGGGGAGGCCTGGGAAGAGGGGGCAGGAAAGGCCCTGTGCAGCCGACCCCTTCCCCATGGGACCGGCTTCTGCCGGCCCTGGGGCCCGGCGAGGGCCCGTCTTGGACTCCCTATGCGTCGGGTCCGCTTGGGCGAACCTGGAGTCGCGGCGATTCCGTAGGCGCCGCCCTATGCCCTGCGGCCCGCTCGCTAGGCTCGTTCCTCATACAGACTTCGCCGTGCCGTGAGGCTCACGATTCGGGACAATGTTTCGAGCCCTCAACCTGCTCCTGTGACGAGCATGCCCCTGATATCCTGGACCCTCGAGGCGACACCGGCACTCTTCAGGTGGCAGCCCAATCCAGTCTTCCAGACGTTGGACCTCCGGGGAAGAGGGAGGAGGGTTGAGCAGGGACCGACCGTCCCCGAAATGTTCTTAGAACCCCAAAATGTTCTAAGAACAGAAGCGATGTTCTCAGAACACAAACCCGATGTATTAAAACAGGTCGACCTCAACCAGAAATGTTCTAAGAACAGTTCGTGGAAACCACAAGGCTCTTAGAACATTGTTTGGTGGGGCTATAGGCGAGCCAGGACGCTTCGTCACTGCTTGAAGGAGGGGCCCTCAGCAGCCGCCCTCCGGGCGAGGCGCCCGCCGCGGGGCTCAGCCGCGTGGCCGCCCGGCGCTCCGCGGGGGCCGGCCGCGCCCTCTCTCAGCCCGCGCCGTCGGACGTCGGCTGGCGGGGCGCCTCCCGATGTGCGCCCGCCGCCCGCCGCCGCCGCCGCCGCCGATCGCCACGGGACGCCCGACCGGCCGACCCAGACCACCTCGACACAGGCCGTCATCATCATCCTCATCATCATCATCATCATCATCATCATCATCACCACCATCATCATCATCATCATCATCAGCATCATCATCATCATCATCATCATCATCATCATCATCGTCGTCGTCGTCGTCGTCGTCATCATCATCATCAGCATCATCATCATAACCATCATCACCATCATCAGCATCATCATCATCATCGTCATCATCAGCAGCATCGTCATCATCATCAGCAGCATCATCATCCTCATCACCATCCTCATCATCATCATCATCATCATCATCATCATCATCCTCATCGTTCTCATCATCATCACCATCATCGTCATCATCATCATCAGCATCATCATCAGCATCTTCTTCATCATCATCATCATCATCATCATCATTATCAGCATCAGCATCATCATCCTGGTCATCGTCATCAGCATCATCAGCATCATCATCAGTTTCATCGTCGTCAGAATCATCATCATCATCATCATCATCATCATCATCATCATCATCATCATCATCATCATCATCATCATCATCATCAGCATCGTCATCATCATCATCATCATCATCATCATCATAATCAGCAGCATCATCATCCCCAGACCCCTCGAGCCATGAACCAATCACGACGGGAGGTTTCTCTCCATTTTCGACCTCTGGGGGCCCCTATAGCGGGCCCCGGGAGCCTCAACAAAACGACTCGGGATGAAGAACCGGTCTGGGGCTCGACGTGGTGAAAAATCACGACGTCGGGGGTCTGGAAACGGACCAACGACGACGACATGCACCGACCGACGACGACGACGACGACAACGACCACGACGCCCACGACGTTGACGACCACGACGACCACGACGACCACGACGACCACGACGACCACGACCACGACCACGACCACGACCACGACCACGACCACGACCACGACCACGACCACGACCACGACCACGACCACGACCACGACCACGACCACGACCACGCCGCAACCACAACCGACCACGACCACGACCACGACCACGACCACGACAAGCGTCGTGGCATCGTAGTCGTCAATGGCGCCGCAAGTCGTCGTCACAGTCGTCGCCGTTGTCGTTGTCTCCGCCATCGTGGCCGTTAGCGTCGTAGCCGTCGTCGTCGTGGCCGTCGGCGTCGCCGCCCCCGCCCGTCCTGACGGTCGTCGCCGTCGCCCCAAGCGTCCCCGTGGCCGCCGCAACCGGCGTCGTCGTAGCCGTCATCGCAGTATCCTCGTAGTCGTCGCGGCCGCCAACGTCGTCGTCGTCGTCGTCGTCGTCGTCGTCGTCGCCGTCGTCGTCGTCTTCGCCGTCGTCGTCGTCGTCGCAACGGGCGTCGTCGTCGTCGCCGTCGTCGCAACCGTCGTCGTCGTCGTCATCGTCGTCGTCGTCGCAACCGGCGTCGTCGTCGTCGTCGAGGGCATCCGCACGGCGAACACCTCTTCACAGCTCACTGCTCGAGGGGGGCACGCTTTCGGGCCCTGTAGGCTCGTCAGGAACCGACCGGCGGCAGAGGACGTGCCGCAGGGATGTGGTCGAGCTCTCGGGGTGCTTGCGGCCCCGCGTCGCGAAAAGGTCACTAAGTGGAGGCCTCCTGGATGGGGTCCGAGTAGATGGTGTCGAAGGATCGCGCCGAACCTCGGATGCATCGCCGATACATCGGCGATGCATCGGCGGTGCATCGGCGACATCGGTGATGCATCGGCAACGTCGGCGTGGCGAGAGTCGGGCTCCACATCGAGCCGCATCGGCGATGCGTCGCCGATGCATCGGCGATGCGGCGCGATCCGCCAACGCCATCTACTCCGACCCCATCTGGGAGGCCTAGACACGGAAGATACGTCGACCCATATCCCAAGCTTAGTGGGGTTTTCGAACATGGACCAAACACTTTGGAACCAACCCTTGGGTATACGATAGGGGGAGCGTCCCTCCTCGATGGGGGTGCGTCCGAACAAGCCCCCCCGGGGTGTGCCAGGGCTTCCCTGACTTTTTTCCTGAGCAGCCACACTTTTCGGGTGGAACTCTGGGATTGAGGGAGAAAAATCGCCTGCGAAACACCCAGACCCCCGACGTCATGATTTTCTCATTGCGTCGACCCCCAGAGGTCTGGACTCCTTCCGCGGGACCACTGGTCTTTCGTCCCGAGTCGTTTCTTGACGGTCCCGAGGCCCGGCAGGGACCCCCAGAGGCCGAAAATCACGAAAACCCTCCCGTCGCGATTTCTTCATGACTCGAAGGGGTCTGGGACGAGGGAGGTCTGGGCGCACGCGCGAGCGCGCTGCACGCCTGCGGGGAGCTGCCAGACCGCGCTCCAGGGAGGCCGTCGGAGGCTCCGGGAGGCCTTCGCTCCCCCGGTAGGGGGTGGTGCTGCCACGCACCTGCGCCCCCGCCGAGAGCCTCCCCAGGACCCTGCATGCCGGCCCGAGCGCCTGTCCCTGCGAGGCGGGAGCTCTTGCCTTATGTTGGGCCTGTCCCCCTACAGGGGGATTTTCGACGAAAAATTAAAAATACCCCAAAAATACCCCAAAAAGGTCAAAAAGTACTCAAAAAAATACCCCGACTATTTTGGAGGCATTTTATATTTTTCGTCGAAAATCCCCCTGTAGGAGGACAGGCCCGACTTAACTCTTGCCCGCAACCCACGGCCTGGGGAACCGGCGTCCTGGGATCCTGGCGGGCGGCGGGTCTGGACGCAGCTGGGCCCACCAGGGGCCCTGGCACATCCACGTCCACCTGCGGCATGCCGAGGTCCGGCCCACGGGGGCCCCGGCACATCCACGTCCACCCGCTGCCGAGAGGTCCCCGAGGAAGTCTCCGTATCCCCCGGGCGGTGGTCGTGGAGGAGCCGCCTCGGGGAGGTGCCCGGCCCGGCCTGCGGCCAAGGGGCCCATGGCCTCCCGAGGCCCCGAGAGGAGCGGGCGGTCAAGCGCTCCGAGCTCGGGGGCCCTCAGAGAGCGCGGCCCGTGGCGCGAGCACACTTTTTTTTTGATCCGCGGGTCGAGAGCGAGCCTCTTCCGGTCGAAGCTAAGCGGGCCGCGCACAGCTTTAATTGACAGAGGGGGGAAAACAGAAGGAGGGGCCTCACGTCAAGGCAAAGAGAGGGCAAAGCCCTGGGATCAGGCGGTGCCGAAGGCGGAGGGCATGCAAAGGTACGCCTTGAACAGGAACCCGGAGGCGAAGTACCCGGAGGTAAAAGCGAGCACACACACACATACACACACGAGGGACGAGGTCGAGGGCTCCAGGAGCGCCGCTTGATTATGCACAGTCACTGCGCCGAAACAAGAACCGCTCTGGACTCACGAGGGGCACTAGTGTCAGGGACGTTTCTTCGATCTACAGGGCAGGTTTTAATACATAGGATTTGAAACATATTTGATTTGTTACTACACGATTAATTTATGAATAAATATATGCATGAACTCATCGTTGTTGTCAGTACTAAATCCCTGCATTTGTAATACATGATCCGCACGCGGAGCATGTATTAAAAACGGCACTGTAGGTCGGAGAACCTGCTTGGGGCCGAAGCTCGCCGTGGCTAGAAAAGCCTCTTCGTTCCTCATTAGACGTTCCGAATGGTAGCACGATGGCTGTGCTCCAGGCTGCTAGAGAAGCACCCCCCCCACAAGCCACCCCCCCCCCGGACGGGCTGGTGTTGGCCCCCCACGCGCGCCGAACCCAACCTCTAACGCGATCAACCTCTCTACCCCTCACGGCCCGCGAATGCCAACCCGCGCCCAACCCTCCAACCGACGCGCAGCCCAAATCTTTTGCGCATGCCGAGCAGCGCGGGGCCTCGAGAGAACCAGGCCGTCGGAAGGCTGGGACGTCGACCACTCGCGGGCAGACGAAACGCGCGGATGGGGTTAGGTCGGGCATGTTCGAAAACAGCCAAAAATAGTTTGGAAATCGTCCCGACACTAATTTTTACTATTTCTGAGCATTCCTCTTGCAGAGGGACGCGCCCGACGCAAGGGTGGGGTGGCGGCGCAGTCCGCCCCCCTGCCAGCAGGCAGGCGCGCGCGCGAGAGCGCGAAGGCCGCCGTGCGTGCGTTTTTACCTAACAGCTCTTGCTGATAGGTTTCTAGTGATCTCAAAAGAGAACATCATGACTCCTCAGGGGGGTCTGGGCGGGACCCGGGGAGGCTGCCGTCGAAGCCGAAATCGCTTGGGACATCCTCGCCAAATCGCTCTTGGTGCTCCCAGAACTCCACTCCCGGGCCACATTTTGGATGCCCGGAGCCAACTGTAGGCCACTTCGTGCTCTTCGACTTCCCAGAACTCCACTCCCGGGCCACATTTTGGATGCCCGGAGCCAACTGTAGGCCACTTCGTGCTCTTCGATTTCCCAGAACTCCATTCCCGGGCCACATTTTGGATGCCCGGAGCCAACTGTGGGCCACTTCGTGCTCTTCAAGTTCCCAGAACTCCATTCCTGGGCATGATTTTGAATGCCCGGAGCCAACTGTAGGCCACTTCGTGTTCTTCTAGTTCCCAGAACTCCATTCCTGGGCCACATTTTGAATGCTGAGGCAGGCTGATGCTGCGGCCGAGGCAGGCTGAGGCTGAGGCAGGCTGAGGCTGAGGCCGAGGCTGAAGGCAGACTGAGGCTGAGGCTGAAGCAGACTGAGGCTGAGGCTGAGGTAGGCTGAGGCTGAGGCTGAAGCAGGCTGATGCTGAGGCAGGCTGAGGCTGAGGCTGAGGCTGATGCAGGCTGAGGCTGAGGCAGGCTGAGGCTGAGGCCGAGGCTGAAGGCAGACTGAGGCTGAGGCTGAAGCAGGCTGAGGCTGAGGCTGAGGCAGGCTGAGGCTGAGGCAGGCTGAGGCTGAGGCTGAGGCAGGCTGAGGCTGAGGCTGTGACTGCGACTGCCGTTGCCGCTGCGACTGTCATCGCGAATGCGACTACGACTGCGAGAACAGCAGAATTCTACAACTGGATTTTCATCTGAATCTTAAGGGGAATGCTTTCAGATATGCTTCTACACATCGCTGTCAGGTTGCTTTGCCGGGATAATTTTGCTCCTCGCCTCGTCTCGTCGCCGCCCCGGCGCAGCCTGCAGTGGGCGGCGGCGAAGCGGCGGCCGCAACCCCGCGGGGATGGCGGGCGAGAGCGGAACCCAGACCCCCTCGCGCTGTGACCAAAATCACGACGGGAGGCTTCTGGCTATAGTTTCGGCCTCCGGGGGCCCCTGCCGGGCCTCGGGACCGTCGAGAAGCGACTCTTGGACGAGAGGCCAGTCCTGCGGAGGGAGTCCAGACCTCTGGGGGCGTATACGCTGCGAAGCAATCACGACTCGAGGGGCCCTGGGACACACAAAGGAATACACACAAATAAAAGGATTCCCCATTCTTTCCCATATTTTCTGGGTTTCTGTCTTCCCCCCCATTCTTTCGCATATTTTCCCATATTTTCTAAGGAATCGACGATTAATTGTGTCTGTGTGATTTTTTCCCTCCTGAACGACGTCGGGGGTCTGGGAAGCGGGAGCGGCAGCGACAAACGCCGGAGTCGAGCGCGCTCCCCTGGGGAGCCCGCCGGCGCCGGCCTGGGGCACGGCGCGGAGGCCGCCGCCACGACGGAGAGGCCCTCGGGGAGGTGCATTGCCGTCGCCCAGCTCGAGCGCGGGCGTGCGCCGCCGACGTCAGCCCCTTCCCTTGCCCTTCTTGCCCCCCTTGCCCTTCTTGCCCTTCTTGGCCTCCTCCTTCTGCAGCGACTGCAGGAACCGCATCTTGAACAGCGCGGGGCTGCACGGCTTCTCCGCCTCCCCCGAGCGGCCCACCGAGTCCAGCACGTACTGCGACACCGTGCGGCCGGCCTCGCAGACCGTGCTCCCCCGGTCACTCAACTCCTGCAGGATGGCGACGGACGTCTCCAGGTCCACCTCGCACAGCGCGGAGACGGCCTGGTCATCCAGGACAACGCCCCTCTTGCGAGGCGGGGACATGTCCATACCCACCGCCTGGGAGCCGACGTCCTGGTGCCCCAGCGGGCGGTGCATGTGGATATGTTCTGGCCCCCGGGGGCCCGAACATATCCATGCCCACCGCCTGCCGAGGTCCCCGAACATTGCTCCTCCAGGCGGTGGCCATGCAGAAATTCTCGCCTCGGACCTCTCGCTCAGCTCGTCAACCCAGCGGGCCACCGTCTCCTCGCTGGGCGGCTCCTCCGGTGCCGGGGCCTCCCTGGGCTCCAGCGCCGGTCGCGCAACGACCCACCGGCCGTCCAGCTCGAACCCGTTGAGCTCCTCGACGGCGCGGGCCGCCGCCTCCTCAGTTCGCCGACCCCTCGAGGTCCTCGGCGTGTGAGGTGGTGACCCCTCGCCAAAGCGGGCATTGCTGGAGGTGCTCCTGGCCCCAGGTGCGCTCGGTCCTTCCTCTGCCTGTGTAGCCGTCGGCACGTCTTGAGCCAACATGCTCAAGCAAAAAAGTCCCGTGCTTGCGCCGTTGCTCCTGAACCGCGTGGGCCGCGCGGGTTTGGAGCAACATGTCAATTCAATGTGTTCCGATTGCGCCCTTGCCCCTTCCGTGTAGGACGCTCAAGGCCCAAACCTGGCCATCGCTCGGACGTCCATTCCCTCTGTTTTTTCCGGTTTCGTGCGTGTTTTTGTTTGCCAAATGAGCAAGGATGCTCCTCGATGGTCCTCGCCGCAGGAAAAATGCACACGTCCGAGCGACGCCAAGAAACGGCTCGAGCCGGCATTGTTAATCAAATGTATCCAGTTGGCGCCTTTCTTTTCTCTCCAGCCTGCGTCTTTGCCTCGGAGATGGACAGAACCCCCTTTAGTAAAACGTGGTTTAGTGAACACGACCTGAGGCCCAAACCTGGCGGACGCAAGACTGGAAAATAACGGCCACGGCGCACTCTCGAGAACATAAAACGGACAATTCACTAATCGACGTGTCACTGTTGGGGGTTCTGTCCACCCCCGATTGCCCCCTCCGCGCGGAGCAGTCCGGGCCAGAACGGTTCGAAGCATAATTGTGTAAGTAAATGTGTCCCGTTTGCGTTTTTGCTCTCTCCGTCTGGGGCGCTCAGGGCCGGCGCGGTTCGCAACAGATTGTTTGATGAAATGTGTGCCGCTTGCGCGCTTGCCCCCTCCGTGTGTGGCGCTCAGGGCCGGCGCAGGTTCGAAGCAGAATGTGTGATTAACTTTGTCCCGTTTGCACCTTTTCTCCCTCCGTGCGGGGCAGTCAGCGCTGGCGCGCTTCAAAACAGAATGTTTCACCAAATTTGCGTCGTTTGCGCCTTTCCTCCTTCCGCGCGGAGCGCTCAGGGCCATCGCGGTTCGAAACAACATTTGCAATTACATGCATTAAGCTTCCTTCCTTCATGTGCTAGCGTCGACACGCGTTGAAACAACATGTTTAATCAAAAACCTGTGTTTGCGTCTTTGCTCCTTCCGTGTGGGTCGCTTGGGTGTGAAACGACATTTCACATACATATGTTCCGCTCGCGCTTCTGTTCCCTCCGCTGTCGCTCTAGGACGCTCAAAGTCCAAACGGCTTGAAACAGAATCAATAACTAGACGTATCCCGCACGCGCCATTCGTTCCTCCGCGCCGGACACTCGGTGCCGCCCTTCTGCAGGCGTTTCCGCGACGCTTCCGCGGGGCCTGGGCCGCCAGTTCCAGGCAAGAAGGAGGAGGAGGAGGAGGAGGAGGAGGAGGAGCAGCAGCCACCGAACATCAGGATATAGTGGGGATACTATGAGGAAACCACCGCGGGATACCATGGGGACACCATGAGGGAACCACCGCAGGGCATCGATCGCACCTCCAAGTTCCAGTGACGACCCAGGAGGGCCTACGATCGCCCCAAGACGGCCCAAGAGGCCACAAAGAGACCCCCAAGAGGACCCCAGGAAGGCCCAAGAGGGCCCAAAGAAGGCCCAACAGGCCCCCAAGACGGACCCAAAGGCCTCCAAAAGGGGCCCAAGGGAGGGATACCAACCTTGCCTTAGGAGCCGCTCCCTCCAAGATAACCCCAAGAGGACACCAGAGGACCCCAAGACGCTTCCAAGAGGCTGCAAGAGGCTCCAAGAAGACCCAAAGAGGCCCCCGAGGGGCCCCGAAAGGCTCCAAAGAAGGCTCCAAGACAGCAGAGCGATGTGGGATATGGCATATGGCCGTCTCCTTCTCTCTTTCGCCGACCCTGTTCCAACGGCTGCTCTCCTTCGTCGCGTAAACTTTGCTTGCCTGTGTGGGCCGCTAGGGGTGATGATACTGTGCGGGACGTTGCCAGTCCAGCCAGAGAAACCACAAGGGCCTCAAGGGGTCAGCGGTACGGCCTAAGCCATAAAATCTCATATTCGACCTTGCCGCAGCCCTTCGACTGGCCCGTCTCCCTGTCCGTGAAAAGGATCGCGTCCACCACAGGTCCTGCCTGCTCCGCAAACGTCTTGAAGCCCTCCTGCTGAGTGTCGTAGCTGAGGCACGCGAAGAACACGTGACGCGGGGTGTCTTTGGTCTTGCCTTTGCCCTTCCCGCCACCCCCCCCATCCAACTGAACAGACACGGTATGTCCGTCAAGGTCCGCACCGTTCAGCCTAGCGACCGCCCTCTTGGCGCTAGCCTCCTTGGCGTACTCAACCTTGCCAGAGCCCTTGGGCTCTCCCGTATCGCGGTGGAAGAACAGGCGAACCGACCGCACACTGCCCGCAGTCTCGGCAAACTGCCACAGCGAATCCTGGTCGACATTCGGGCCGAAGTTCCGGAAGAGGACGACGCGCGGGTCGGCTTTGCCCTTGCCTTTCCCCTTGTCTTCGCCCTTGCCGTGGCCAGCGCCCTTGCCTTTCGGCTGGCCGGCCAGCACTTGGCGCAGCTCCTCGTCGTCGTCATCGCCCTTGCTGTTGCTGGCATCCTGGCCCTCGTGCTGGCTGGCTGGTGCCCGGCACAGCTTCTCGTCGTCAGCGCCCTGCACTGTCTTCTGCCTCTTGCTGCTTTTTTGGAGCCCTAGTAGCTCGCGCAGCTCCTCGTCGTCATCCTCCTCCTCATCATCATAAGCCGCACGCTGCTTCGCCTCTCTCCGCCACTCGCTGCGCTGCTCCGTGAGGCGAGCTTCCCGCGCAGCCTTCAGAAGCCAGTGCACGGGACTCCTGACCACGTGGGCACTCGCCTCCAGCCTGGCGAGCAGCGCCAGCGCCGCGGGCTTTGGCAGCTCGGCCAGCACAGCCTCGGCATCGGAGTCCAGCTTCTTGCCCCGCCACCTCTGCGCGTGCCTGCGGTTCAGCATCGATATTCGGAGGAGGGCCAGTTGAGGCATCGGCGGCCCTCCCGCCCAGCCCCAATCCGCTCAAAATCCGTCACAGGGCCCGTTCCGGGACCCATCCCGACCCGTCGTTTGAGGCGGATCCGGCCGTGGCGACGAGAAGCCTCCGGGAGGCCCAGGGAGGAAGAGGAGGAGGAGGCGGAGGATGAGGAGGAGGAGGTGAGGGAGGAGGAGTAGAAGGAGGTGAGGGAGGAGGAGGAGGAGAAGGAGGAGGAGGAGGAGGAGGAGGAGCAGGAGGCGGAGGAGGAGGAGGCGGAGGAGGAAGAGTCGGAGGAGGCGGAGGAGGAGGGGGAGATCAAGCGCCGGCAGGGAGGGCCGCCGTGGTCTCCACCGGCCCTCCTCCGAGCTATGCACTCCCTCACCTTCTTGGGCAGCGGCTTCTGCAGGCCTCGGCCCGCGGGCTCCGGCGCGGGCCCGACCGTGGCCTCGGCCTCGGCCTCGGCCTCGGCCTCCGGCAGCGGCGCGCGAGCGGCACGCTCGGCGAGGCAGCGGTCGCCGCCGCCCTGCTCGCTCCCGCCGACGTGGTGGGTGCCCTCGGGCCCCTGCGCGGGGCCCTCCGCCGCCACGTGCTGCGCCGCGCCCTCCTCCTCCCCCTCGCCGTCCCACGGGTACTCGCAGGGCTCCTCCGCCGCCTCGGCGTCCTCCTGGCCGCCGACCTCTCGGAGGCCACCGCACGGCCGGCCGCCGCGCAGCTTTGGGACCCTGGAGGCCCCAGCCGCCCGAGCCGTCCTCGCAGCACGGCCCGGGAGTCCCAAAGCAGCGCGGCCACCACGAAACGCCCCACCGACCCACCACACGGCGCGGCCACCGCACCGCTCTTGGAAGCCCCCGAACCTCGTCGAAGTCCCAGTCCTGCTCGCCGCCCTCCGGCGCTGGCGCTCCCTCGGCGCTGGCACCCGCACCCTCGGCCGCCACGCCCTCGGCACCGGCGCCATCGGCACCTGCGCCGTCGAACAGCCAGCCGCAGTCGTCCGGCTCGCCCGCCTCCTCGGCGTCCATGGCGGGCAGGGCGCGCGCCGCGGCGCCGCCGCGGCGCGGCCGGCTGCACCCGGGGCGCCGCCTCCGTGAGCTCTCATGGCCTACGGCACCTCCGGTCGTCGTCGTCGTGGTCGCCGTGGTCGTTGTCGTCCGCGGCGGCGGCGGCGGGAGCGGCGTCGTCGTCGTGGTGAAAACCTGAAAAGCGAAACAAAATAAAAAACGTCAACGAAACGCAACGAAGCGTGAAACTGAGCAGGCACGGAAGTCGCAAAATGTTGCATGAGACCCGCTTGTCGCAAGAGACTTTACAAGGAGCAGAAACCGTGCAGGAAACAAAACAAATTCCATCTCTCGGGGGCGCCTCTGCTACTTCCGCCAGCTTCCGCCAGGCTTCCCCCGGACTTCCGCGAGCGGAGTCGCCATCGTTTTGTTTCCGCCAGCTTCCACCGCCCTTCAGCCGCCTTCCGCCGGTGAACAGATGCCAACCTCTCGCTGCCTCGAAGGCGAGGCCCTCCCTGGAACGTCGCACAGAGCCCGCTCGAGCAGAGGCCTCCCGTACAGGGTCCGAGCAGATGGGGGGTCGGAGGATAGCCCAGACATCGGCGATGCATCGGCACCGTCGGCGCCATCCTCTGGCCTCATCACCTCGGACCCCAGCTGGGAGGCATGGATCCAGAGGCCACGAATGGAGAAAGCAATTGCACCTCTTGGGGCCTCATCTGCGACTTCCGCCAGCCTCCACTGGCGGGGCCGACCTCGTCGTGCTTCGGTCGGCGTGCCCCGGCATTCCGCAACCTTCCAACCTACGGCGAGATGTCAACCTCATCGATCACTCGAAGGCGAGGCCTATGCTGTTCCCGCCGTACTCAAAAGACCATGTACACCCCAGACCTATTCCCATCGTACTAGAAGACTACATACACCCCAGAACTAGTTTCGAGCACCCAGACAAGAATGAAACAGTGTCTGCCCACCGCGCCAGCGAAGTGCCGAACGAGTATCGCCGTCCAGGGCCCGACACGTGAATATCGTCATCATCATCATCATCATCATCATCATCATCATCATCATCATCATCATCATCATCATCATCATCATCATCATCATCATCATCATCATCGTCATCGTAATCGTCATCGTCATCGTCATCGCCACCATCGTCGTCATCGTCATCATCATCATCATCATCATCATCATCATCACCACCATCATCATCATCATCATCAACATCATCATCATCATCATCATCAGCATTAGCATCGTCATCATCAGCAGCATCATCATCATCATCATCATCAGCATCAGCATCGTCATCGTCATCGTCATCGTCATCGTCATCGTCATCATCATCATCATCATCATCATCATCATCATCAGCATCATCAGCATCATCATCATCATCATCATCATCATCATCATCATCATCATCATCATCATCATCATCATCATCATCATCATCATCATCATCATCATCATCATCATCATCATCATCCGGAGCGCCCCGGATCGACGGCACTGGCCGGAGGCCATTCCAATAGTGTCTGCCCGCCACGCCAGCGAAGTGCCGAACGAGTATCGCCGTCCAGGGCCCGACACGTGAACACCCTCCAGTTTCGGCGCCTCAAGGCTAAAGTCAAAGTAGGTTGGAACATCATAAGGGGAGGCCCTCTTTGGAGCCCTCCGCATAGCTGCGGACCCCCACCTGCTCGATAATGTGCCCTTGCAGCGATACGTCCCGCCTTCCCAGAAGGGTTTTGAACAGAACGCGCGGAGAGCGAACTGTCCTGGCTCTGCTTGCGCACTCGTGCCCACGGGGTCCGACCCATTCAGTGCAAGCCTGGGCTGGCGGCGCGTACAAGGGGGTAGGGGGAAGGGGGGAAGGCTTCCTGGAAACACCCCTGCTTCTTAGAAGGCGTGGGCCCTACATCTGTAGCTGAGGCCCGTGCCGTCTTAGAAGCAGAGGTGTTTCTAAGAAGCCTCCCCACCTCCCCCCTACCCCCCTCTGCGCGAGGCCGAAGACTCCCGGCGGACTGATCTGGTCAATGCGGGAGCACTTCTCCCAATCGGGGTATCTGGGGAGCTGTCTCGCCGCCCCGGGAGCTTGGGGGGCGGCGAGGGAGAGCGCAATGGGGGGGGGCGGGGCGGCTCAGGAGGGGAACAGAAGAACTAACTTTTGGAGGTTCGCGCGGATTGCTTGGATCTGCGCTGGACCCCATCCCATGCAGTGCGGAGCGTGCCAGGGGCGGCGCCAGAGGCGCCGCAAGGGGGACCCAGCGCAGATCCAAGAAATCCACCTCTTCCTCGAAGGAAACATTGAGCTGGAATCGGAGACCCATCGCCGATGGATCTGCGATGGGCGCCCGAGAGTACATCCGCATGCTCATGAGTGGGGTGGGCTATCAGAACCCTATCGGCGATGAATGGGCGAATATGAAGGGGCCCAGGGACACACGAATAAATAGACACGAATCCCATGATTCCCCATATTTGCACGTATTTTCTGGATTTTCGTTTTCCCACCCACTTCCCATATTTTCCTGGGGATCGACGATGAATTGTGTCTGTGTGTTTCTTCCCTATTGAGAATACGGGTCGACGCATCCCACCCTGAGCCTTCATCCCCTCTAGCGCTGCCCCTGAGGAGGGCCCTGTGCCGGCGGAAATCTGCCGTCCGCAGGCGCCTGACCCTGATATCCGACGTCACGAACTGCAACATCGTAAAAAATGACTCGCCCAGAGAGCCCTGGTCCCCATCGAGCTGCAGCACATTTCGAGCCCGATCGATCCATGAGGGTCCCAGGGCCCGAAAGACGCTCGGCCGTCGTGGCAAAGTTGCGACGCCGGGATCTCCGGATTCTGCAGTTTTCAGGTGGAATCTCGGGCCTCCAGAGGCCGTTGGGACGATCCTGCCCCCCCCCCCCAGAACGCCCTCGGCAAGGCGCAGCTGCTGGAAGGCACCCCGAGGCTGGAAACAGATCGAGTAAACCTAATTACGAAAACGCTAGGGAACCTCGAACATCGAGCCTCAACCTTCGAAAGAAGGCACAGTTCAGGAGAGGCAAAAGTACAACTGCCGCCAGCTGGCGGGGGGGTGCCCCGCTCCCTCCCCTCGAGCTGGCGGAACCCCTCCTTCCGGGAACTCCCTGGAGGCATGCCCGGAACGAGGTGTCACCAGCTCGAGAGGGTGGGACATAGGAAGGCACCAACTATACACCAACACCGATCCTGGCCAGGATCACCCTGGGCCCAGGATCGGTGTATACGCCCTCCTGCCTTGCGCAAGAAGGCATATACACCGATCCTGGGCCCAGGGTGATCCTGGGCCAGGATCGGTGTTGGTGTATAGTTGGTGCCCTCCGAGGACAGCTACCCCCCTAGCTTACTTGCGTCTCTGGTGAACAGTCGCCTGTCGTGACGAAGCTGCGACGCCAGGCTCTCAGGGGACGCCCGAAGCTCGGTCGTCGTGCCCCCCGCTGCCCTCCGGCGCCAGCAAGTGCTCCGGCTGCCGCCCCCGTAAGCGGCGAGAAGAAACGGGTCCTTTCGCGCGATGGCATAAAGTGGAGGCCCGTCCACAAGAAACCTTCCACAAGAAACCCGACCCTGAGAACCCAGGACGTCCATTGATTTTTGGAATGAAAACGTCACGCCTTCCATCGCAAAGCCATCGAAACCGAAGAATCCCAGGGGCACCCTGGAGGCGAGCAGGGTGTTTCTTGGCATGGGTTTCCACCGTAGCGACCTCGTGCGGTGGCTCACGAAGGCCGCCAGCGCGGCACGCTGCATTGAGGCCGCGACGTTTGTCCTCGACGCGCCCAAGCAGACGAAGCCGACACCACGGCAAACCTGCGGCAAACCTCGCGTCCGAGGCGGAGTGTGCCCTGGTGGCCGAGGCGCCCTCTCTGAGACGTAGGGCCGCGCGTCGGAGCAAATGGAGCGGCGACATTGCAGCTGGCGCACGGATGTCCGCACAATCGACCCCGTTTCCTTCTGGCACCCACTCGAAAAACACGAGTCTCGGCCGTCCGCGGGCGGCAGGCATTCCGCGGGCGCAGGACCAAAGTTCCCCGATGCCCCCCTCCCCCTCCTCCTCCTCCTCCTCCTCCTTCTCCTCCTCCTCCTCCTCCTCCTCCCTTCCCTCCTCCTCATCCTCCTCCTCCTCCTCCTCCCCCCTCCTCCTCATCCCCCCTCCTCCTCCTCCCCCCTCCTCCTTCCTCCTCCTCCTTCTCCTCCTCCTCCTCCTCCTCCTCTCCTCCTCCTCCTCCTCCCTCCTCCTCCTCCTCTCCTCCATCCTCCTCCTCCTCCTCCTCCTCCCTCCCATCCCTCCCTCCCTCCCTCCCTCCCGCCCTCCTCCTCCTCCTCCTCCCTTCTCCTCCTCATCCTCCTCCCCCCTCCTCCATTCCTCCTCCTCCCTCCTCCTCCTCCTCCTCCTCCTCCTCCTCCTCCTCCTCCTCCTCCTCCTCCTCCTCCTCCTCCTCCTCCTCCTCCCCTCCTCCTCCTCCTCCCCCTCCTCCTCCCCCTCCCGTCCCTCCCTCCCTCCCTCCCGCCCTCCCTCCTCCTCCCTCCCTCCCTCCTCCTCCTCCTCGTCCTCCTCCTCCTCCTCTTCCTCCTCATCCCCCTCCTCCTCCCCCGCCTCCTCCTCCCCCTCCCCCTCCTCCCCTGCTCTTGTTCGGGGGCACGGAAGCAGCCAGGTCAGCGCCGGACTCCCGAGGGAGCCGCCGCTCGCCGAGCACCATCTGGACCAGCCGGCCGAGGAACCGCCGCGGAGTCGGGCTCCTCCTCCTCGTCCTCCTCCTCCTCCTCTTCCTCCTCATCCCCCTCCTCCTCCCCCGCCTCCTCCTCCCCCTCCCCCTCCTCCCCTGCTCTTGTTCGGGGGCACGGAAGCAGCCAGGTCAGCGCCGGACTCCCGAGGGAGCCGCCGCTCGCCGAGCACCATCTGGACCAGCCGGCCGAGGAACCGCCGCGGAGTCGGGCCACCAGGAGTCGGGTCGAAGCTCGGGCCTCCTGGGCATGCCCAAGGCTCGGCCGACGCCCCCCCCACGCTGACGAGACCCTCCGTCGGCTCCCGACCTCGGCGCTGCCCTCAGGGGGGTGTGGCAGGAGCGTCCTGTGCGAGGCGGGGGTTCATCCACATCGACCGCCTGGGAACCGAGATCCTGGGGACCCAGCGGGCGGCAGATCGGAATCTCTATATATATATATATATATACACCTGTACGACCACCATTCGGGTGATGAGGAGGTTGTGGGGGGGGGGGAAACCAACATCTGGCTCAATCGATCTCACTATTGATCTCACTCAACGGGACAACACGGGACACCATGGGACACCACGGGACACCACGGGACACCTGTCGATCTCGGTATCGGTCTCAGTATCGATCACACTTTTCGGGACACCACGGGACACCTCGGGGCACCACGGTACACCACGGGACACCACGGGACACCTCTCGATCTCACTATCGGTCTCACTATCGATATCACTATCGATATCACTATCGATCTCGCTCAACGGGACACCACGGGACACCACGGGACACCACGGGACACCTGTCGATCTCAGTATCGGTCTCAGCATCGATCACACTTTCTGGGACACCACGGGACACCTCGGGGCAACACAACGATCTGAGTATCGATCTCACTATCGATCTCACTCAACGGGACACCACAGGACACCACGAGACATCACGGGACACCTGTCGATCTCACTATCGATCTCACTTTTTGGGACACCACGGGACACCTCGGGGCACCACATCGATCTCAATATCGATCTCAGTATCGATCTCACTATCGATCTCACTATCGATCTCATCGATCTCACTATCGATCTCACTATCGATCTCACTCAACGAGACACCACGGGACACCACGGGACATCACGGGACCCCGCGGGACACCGCGAGCCACCGCCGGACGGGGAAGAATCATTTGTCCCGACTTCGCCCTAGCAGCGGCGGACACCACGGGACACCACGGGACACCACGGGACACCGCGGGACACCGCGAGCCACCGCCAGACGGAGGAGAAGCATTTGTCTTGACTACGCTCTAGCAGCGACGGGCCACCGCCGGACGGAGGAGAAACATTTGTCCCGACTTCGCCCTAGCAATGGCGGGACACCGCGGGACACCGCGAGCCAGCGCCCGACGGAGGAGAAACATTTGACTTCCTGCCTTCGCCCTAGCAACGGCGGGATACCGCGGGACACCGCGAGCCACCGCTGGACGGAGGAGAAACAGTTGTCTTGACTTCGCCCTAGCAACGGCGGGTTCATTATTCCTCTCGTGCGCCCACGCAGCTTCGCCTCGCCCGCACGCACGACACGAAGGGAACGAAACGATTTCCCCGTTGGGGGTCTCAGCTCCGCTGCGATCTCACCCCTGGACCTCCGATATTTAAATATCTGCATAAACACACGCCTAGCATGCATGTACGCATGCATATATATATGCAACCATACATACAGGGATGCATCCATATAAACAACCATACACACATACACGGAAACATAAACAACGACATGCATATATACACATATGTAAACACATACATACACACATACATGCATACATACATACATACATATATGCATGCATGCATGCATACATACATACATACACACGCATACATGCATACAAACATCCATGTATACATACATGCACACATACATACACGCATACATACATACTTACTTACACATACTACATACATGCATACATAAATGCATATACACACGTGCATACATGCAGACATGCCTACATACGTACGTACGTATACACGTACATGCATACATACATACATACATGCATGCATGCATGCATGCATACATACATACATACCCACCTACCTACATACCTACCTACCAACATACATACATACATACACACACACGTAGATACCTACATACATACATTCATGTATACATGCATGCATGCATACATGCATACGCACACACATACATACATGCAGACATGCATGCATGGATGCATCCATGCATGCATGGTCACACGTACACAGTTGCATACAAACATACATCTATGAATACCATACATACGTACATACATACATACATACATGCATACAGGCATATATACACATACATACGCACATACATACATACATACACACATACACACATGTATGCATACCAATATACGTACATGAATAAAACGCAAACAAACAAACAAACATGCAAACAACCATACATACGAAACACGCATGCACACCTGCATACATACCTAAGTACATGCATGTATGCATGCATACATACATGTATGCATACATAGATGTGCACAGGTAAACATCGTTACATGTGTACATACGCGCATGCACACATACATATGTATATACGTGTATATACATCTATAAATGAATGCATCTGCACACACACACACATATATATATATACATGTATAGACCCCAGGGGGGCAACATGTATCCCTAGCTACTGCCTGTGGAGGTCCGCGAGAATCGATGCTCCAGGCGGCGGTGGTTACGTGGAAATCCCCGCCTCGAACCCTGCGCAGACGGGAATCTGCCGTCCGCAGACGCTTCAGGCTTCCGTTCGGCTCCTCTCGGCCGCCGCTCCCCTGGCAGCAGAGCGGCCACGCAGGTGGGGCGGAGGGATGCTGGGCGCATGGGACGCGCGGCCGGGGCAGACCCCTGGCCTGAGGAAGCAGAAGGCCCGCAGTCCAAGGATGCAAGGGTAAGACGAAGCCAGGACGAGGATAATTAGATTCGGCTGAGCATAAATCGAGAATCTCTGGGATCTGGCGGCTCTGGAGGATGCCTCGGGCGCCGCGGCCTTCTCAGATCGTTCCGGAACGCTCTGAGAGCGTTCCGGAACACTCTGAAACGGAGTTATCCTCGTCCTAGCCCCGTCCGAAGCTTCCCTGGCAGCAAAGATCGGCCACAGGGATGGAGCGGAGGGCTGCCAGACATCTGGGACGCGCGCGGCCGCCAGGGGATACACCTGGACCGAGGAAGCAGAAGGCCTGCAGTCCAAGGATGCAAGGTCGTTCTGCTCCAATGGCTCCTCCTGAACGCCAGATTTCGGAGGCGAGCCTGGGGGGGAAGTGAGACGGGGCGGGCCTTTGCAGAAGGCTCGAAAGTCCCCTGGCCTTCTGAGAAGTGTCCTAAGCCTTCCCCAAACACACAGAAAATTTCACAGAAGGCCAGAGGGCTTCTGAGAAGCACCGCCGCCTTCTGAGGGGGTCTTCTCCTTCTCACTTCCCCCCGTTACCTGCCGCCGAAGATTAGACTGCATCTGTCGTCGGCCCTGCCCTCCAGCCCAGCCCCTCCGGCTCAGCGGACGTCCACATCGCGCAGCTCGGCACCACGGGATCGACGACGGAGCCCTCGGAAGAGGGAGGGAGGGAAGAGAAGGAGGAGGGAGGAGGGAGAAAGGAGAAAGAAGGAAGGAGGAGGGAGGAGGGAGGAGGAGGAGGAGGAGGAGGAGGGAGCGAGGGAGCGAGGGGAGGAGGGGGAGGGAGGGAGGGAGGGAGGGAGGGAGGGAGTGAGGGAGGAGGAGGAGGGGGAGGAGGAGGAGGAGGAGGAGGAGGAGAGAGAAGTAGGAGGAGGGAGGAGGAGGAGGACGAGGCGAGGCAGGGCTGACGCTTCGAGCCTGCGCCCGCGCGGCTTCTCCAAGAAGGCGAGGGATGTGAGGCGAGGCGAGGCGAGCGCGCGGCACCGCCCGGGAACGGGGCCGTATTTGCGCGCCTGCGCACCCAGGAGATCCGACGCCCCGGCAGAAAAAGAAGAGCGGCGGGATTTGGATTTTCGCTCGGGCCTGCGGGGGCCCTGCGGGGGCCCTCGCGGGGCCTCGGGACAATCCACAAAAACGCCGGTCGACGAACCGGCCCTGGGGAAGTGGTGCAGGCCTCCGGGGCCCACGCACCGAAAACAGGTGGGGTGGCCGGATGTCTGGGCGGAGCCCTCCGTTCGTGCTGTCCGTGTCGTGGCATCCCCGCGCGTATGGAATACACTTGCGCTCTAGTTCGTATGTGCCACTTCGGGGTATCGCGCGCAGGTGCCAGCCACCAGCCGCAGCCGGTGTCGTGGGCAGCGGAGGGAGGGAAGGAAAAAGCGGAAGCAGGCGGGAGCAAGAGAGGAGGGAGGAGGAAGATGTTGCCTGTAACGCTCGGGCATGTGGCGGGGATGACGCAGGAGCGAGAAGGATGAGGTCGGGAAGGGGATAGATAGGGAGGGATGGGAGGAAAAATGAGAAGGAGGAGGGAGGAGAGAGGAGGGAGAAGGGAGGAAGGAGGAAGGAGGGAGGGAGGAAAATACAAGACGAGGTCTGGTTTGGTATGGGGTTGGGCGGACAAGTGTCCGCCTGCCGTCTCCGCGGCTGGAACGGGGCTAGTCGCCCTCGGGTGGCCAGGCCTCAGTGGCCTTGGCCTCGCGCTTAGCCCGCCTGCACTCCTGCGCCCATTCAGCCGCAGAATCGGGCGAGGCAACCCATGCAGGCGAGCAACTCGCGGCAGGTCCAGCACGGGGACCGAGACCCCGTACTGGTGGAAGCTGGCGGGGACCTGAGAACGGTCGGCTACGGGCCCCCCAGGGGGGCCCGCCAACAGGCCCCAGCGAAGGCCCAACCGCCACCGAGGACTCAACACCCCCAGCAGGCCCCCCCAGCTTCCCCTGGAGCCATTCGATATCCTCATCCTCGGGGCCTCTAAACGCTCAAAACCGCGGAGGAGGATGGAGGGCCGAAGGGTGGAGGAACCGACGGAGACGGGACCTCTGGGTCCGAAGCCCAGGGTGCCTAGGGCCCATGCAGGCCCCCGCGATGCCCTTGCCAGGCACCACTCGCTGGGCCAATGAGGCCCCGCAGGACTTGCAAAAAAACAAGCACGGATGGTCGGGGCCCTCCACGTCGCATTTCACCACCGAGTGCTCTTGAAACAGCCACGGCCTCCGAGACCCCCACGTCGATCGGCTCGGGCTCGGGCTCGGGCGGCGGCGGGGCGGGGGCGGCGAGCCTCGAGTTCAGCCTCTCGCGGGTTCGGAGGGCCTCGTCGAGGACCGCAACATCGCGATCGTCGGTGGCATAATTTAAGTCTAGGACAACGTCCGAAGCGCCTACCACTCCCTCAGTGCCCCAGGCCTCGTGGTCTCCAAGCCACGCGTGCGCATGCCCATTTCATCCTACAAGATTGACAGCAATATCCTCACAGGCCCCCGTGAAGAGGACCCAGTGGCGGGAAGGCCTTCCAGAGCAGGGCCCCCTTTTTCGCCCATCGGTCGGCGAGACAGTTGCCAAGCCTGCACCACGCGCCAAACAACGAGGCATCTTGTGATGCCGACGAATGGGCCTTGACTGTTCCCACGCTCGCACTTTCACCGTGCTTCAGCCACCAGCTTTCCCAAAAATGCCTGTTGGGATTCATGGGGCCCAGCGCTTTCGAGGCGTTCCTAGCGCAGCCAATGGGCCCGGTGCAATCCGAGAAGACTGTCGGGACCCCGTCGCCGGCATGGTCATCTGCCACGCCCCTAGAGGACTGCGTCACAGACTAGGCCAAGGGGACAGCGCCGTACATTCCGCGCCTGAACGAGCCATCATCGTTGCAGCTGATGATGGCCCATCCAGCACGACGTAGGCCGCCGTGCTGGGTAAAAAACGAGGACCCGTCCACAAACACCTCTCCCTCGAAGAGCCATCCAGGCACACACCCCACGAAGCGGATATGATCCTCCTCGGGGATATCACAATCCTGAAGGACATGCGACGGTGAGGGCAGAAGGCCCCTTGCAAAATATTCACCGCACTCCTCGCCCTCACCCAAGGCACTGCGAGCCGCCTTGAGCAGCTCGGGCGGACAAAAATCTCCCCTGAGAAACTCTGTGCTCGGGCGATCGAAACATCGGCGCCAGAGGGCCCCAAGGGCCCCGCTATTCACGCAGAACGGGTGGGCGGCTCCCCCTTTCGCGCGAAGCCTGCTTTGGCTCCAGCGGGCCCCGTAGTTGACAGACCTGAAGGCGTTGACGTGCCTCTTGGTCCACAGCTCTGAGGTACTAGCCAACGCCGAAACAACGGCCCCCCAGTGGACCTCCGAAACCCAAGGGCCCCCAGGCCTCCTCAGAGCTGCGGCATCAGAGGCGGCGCAGGCAGAGGCACGGACCGCCTGGCAGACAGCATCGGGCGAGAAAAAATCGAGGTCGATCTGGCGCTGGCGATGATCGAGCAGCAAATTGTGCCGAGCTAATTGGCACCCGGCTCTGGCGAGGCTAAGCACAGCGGCCCGGCCTGGGTCAGTGCGCCTGTTCCACGGCTTGTCGACGCCCAGCAGCTCCACGGCGTCAGCGTGAACCACGCTGACAACTTCCTGCTGGAGGAGCCCGTCACGAACCCCGATGGACAACGCCTTGGCCACTTCCACAGCATTGACCACGAACGGGCCCCTGACCGCTGCCCGCGGCATGGGGCGCACCCTGAAGGCCAGGCAAGTGCCAAGGGCCAGCCTGCCCTCGGCTCTGAGTGCGTGCACTCTCAACCCGTTCAGCTTGCCGTCCGCGATGCCAGCGACCGCCGAGCCCCAGCACGCCGAGGCGCACGGTGCGCCACGGAAGATTTGGCACGTCTTGGCCCCCGCGGTTTGCAGCAGCTCGATCCTGCCTGCTGACCTCTTGGCTCGGGCGAGCCTCTTGCCCTGCCCTGGCACTCGCCTTCTGCTGCCGTCGTTGCCGTCGCCACCAAGGCATCTCATGCCAGAGGTCCTGACCAAGCCAAGGTCAGACCAGTGGCGGTCCAGCTCCTGGGCCAGCTCCGCATCTGTGGCCACCCACCCCGTCTTGCCCGAGTTGACCTCGAGGCGCCTCTGCTGGAGCCCCTCGAAGTGGTCGTGGGCTGCTTGTGGCAGCTGGCGCCCGACCAGGCGAGCCGCGCCAACTGCCTGGAGGAGGCAGTCGTCCACCAGGCCCTGGGCCCGCACCAGCGGGCACCTGCTGACGACGGATGCTGCGCAGCAGGGTGTAGGTCAGCAGCTCGGCGACTCCAACCGCGCACGAGCAGCCAGCAGCCGCGGCGCCGTTGGCCTCGATGGCAGGCCCGACCCCCTTGCCCAGCATAGCCTTGCGCGGGAGGCGGTAGCTCGAGCAGAGGGCCCCAAGCAGCACCATGGGGAACTCCGTCGCGACCGCCTGGTCGTAGAGCGCGTCGTGGCTGATCATCTCGTAATACTTCGTCAGATCGATCGCCAGGGTGCTGGACACCATGCCAGTCTCCCTCGCGAAGGCGGTCATCATGTTGTGCACGAAACCGGCCTTGTCGCAGGAGCGGTCGGAGGTGCCCCAGTGGAAGGACCGGTCGGTCCTGCGCCCCCAAGCTGCAACTATAGGCTGGCGCATCTTCGACCAGACACGAGTCCAGAGGCTGGCCAGGATGATGGGCCGCACTCTTCCAGGCGGGGGCTTCGGCAGGAAGACCACCAGCAGCATCCACAGCGAGCAGCGCGTTGACTGCGTCTCCCAGGCTTCCACGATGTCCAGGAAGGCCTGGCGGCAGTGGCGCGGCAGCCACCGAAGCTGCCGCGGGCGCAGGCGGTCCCATCCAAGGCCTGCGCCCTCCCCATAAGAGGCCACCGCGTAGTCCAGGGCGTCCATGGCGACAGGCGGGAGGCCCTGCCAGGCGCCATCTTCACCGCGCGCCCAGAGCCGTGGGTCAGAGCCCCCTTCCCTGTCAGGGTGAGCCCTTAGATCCCCCCACTCCTTCATCAGCACCTTCATGGCGGCATCACCTGCCACTGGGAGGCCAGGGTCGCTCTCGTCACCCTCATGTGCTATCACCGTCGACGGGATCCGGCCGCCGTCTTTGATGAAGCGACATGCCTTCTGGCCTCCTGACTTGGCGGCAGCCTCCTGCGCCCGCTCTCTCCACTCCTTGCTGCGATTGGCCATGTCCCTCCTCTGGATGGAGGCTACGTGGTCGTGGAGATCGACCAGGATGGCGTGGTACTCGTGCAAGTCCAGCTTCTGGAACGCGCGCGACATGGCATGCTGGCCCCAGGCAGCAAGCGGCACAGAGGTCGGCCACTCCGCCTTGTCGAACTCGAACGCACGCGCCAAGCGGACCTGGCGCTCGAAGCGGGAGTACCTGCCCCAACCGTTGTCCAGCTGGTGTCCTCGAAAAACGGCCGCCTTTCTGCAAGCCGCTAGCAGGCCTGCCCACTTGCGGTACTCTGCGCTGGTCGTCTCCTTCAGCGCGTCCTCTCACTCCTGGACCAGAAGAGCTGTCTCCACCTGCAAGCCTCTGTCTCTGACCATTCTGCTACGCTTGTGCCCTTCCAGCTGGTGGAGCCTGTCAAGGTAGTCCTCTACCAGGGCGTGCCAGAACTTGGGGGCTTCCTCCACGTCAGTAGGTCCAGCCCCCAAGCACCGCGGCCATTCGTCATCGGCGAGCTCGGGCGGCGCTGCCTGCGCAGGAGGTGGCAGGGCCAGCGGGTACCGACTGGGGTAGACCGCCTTTGTTACCGTGGCCCTCTGGCGCAGGCCCTTCATCTCGATGACGGTCGGCGAACGCGGCGAGATCGAAGCGTCGCTCAGCACCTTGACCTCGCCAACACGACTAGCCAGCGCCTCGGGCACAATGGCGTAGTCGCACTCGCGCCTGCCGCAAGTTGGACTCCAGGGACGCGCGAGCACTCCCGAGGCCTGTTTGGCCCAGCTGGCCAAGTCGTCGGGCTCGATGTTCCAGTCCGCCAGGATGGCCCAAGGCCACCCAAGGCCTCCGACCCAAGACTGTAGGGCCTCAAGCAGCGCAATGCTGTCGCCTGAGGCCCCGACGCCGCCCACCATTTAGGCCGAGACGAAGATGATCGGGAAGCCCAGGCCCGCGTTGAGCTTCGCGGCTCGCGCCCGATAGGGGCCCTGAACACTGCGCTCCTTGGGCTTATTTATCCACGCTGGCCACGCCTCCAGAGCTGCCCAGGGGCCCCGGGCCCGCGCCCTGAGCCAGACCTCCGAAGAACTCGAAGCCAGCACGCCGAGCCCAGGTCGCCGCCGACTTCAGCTTGGCGCCATGCTTGATACGGTGCTCCTGCAAGCCGACGACGTCGAACGTCAGCTTCTGCTTCCTGCTCCACTCCAAGCAGGCCCGGCCACTGGCCCACGAGTTGGCGTTCGCCGGAACTAACATGAGCTTGTCGGGCTCCTTGTCAGCAGCGATGCACTGCTGACCGCCTTCACTAGGGGCAGGGGCAACTCCTGCACCTCGAGCTGCGCCAGCACCCGACGCACCAACGAGAGGTCGCCGAGCACGCGTCTCCAGCCCACCTCGCCGAGGCCCAGCTCCGCCGCAGACCTGGGGCCCCGGCCCCCCCGCGACCTCCTCCGAAGCGAACGCGGCCCTGCCGGGCCTGCCTCTCGCACGCGACTCCTCCGAAGGCGGCCTCGCACCATCTCCAACAGCATCACGGCCCGCAGCAGCACCTGGAGCACTAGGCCTGCCTTGATGTAGCGACTTCTGCCATCCCTCCGCCGATCCCCGCTCACAGGGTCCCTTGCGTGGGTCCAGGGGCTCGAGTGAACCCGAGCCCTGCGTGGGTTTCTTCTGCGAACGGGTCTCCAGCTTCTCAGGGACAGCGAGCGCGCCGCTCGACGCGGAGGCCGAAGGACTTGACCCCACCCGCGGTCTCCATGTGCCACTGCCCTCTTCGTTGGCTCTCCTGGCCTGAGGGGTGGCAAACTTGAATGCCCCACGTCTCTCCATGCCGGCGGCTTGCAGGGACGTGGTACCCCAGCTCAGGCCACTCCAAGTCGTACGCGTTGGACCCCCAGAACTGCCCGAGGTCTGCCATGCCTACGGCTTCACCTTGACTCAGGCCTTCCTGTCCATAGTCAAACACGCTGCCGTTTTGCTGCCAGTGCCTGTGCATCCAGGAGCTCGGGGGCCACCCGCTTGCGCTTGTCGACGTCCTCAGGCTTGTCCAGGTCGAAGGCTGGACGGGGGCCACCCAGCTTCTCCACCTCAGCGGCCACATGGTCGGCGAGGTCCTGGTCCACCTCGAAGTCAGGCACCTCCACGTGCATGCCTCCGTTGGCTGCGCCACCGCCTGCAGGGGCCCCAGGGCCGTCGGCAGCAGGAGCACCACCAGTGCTGGGGGCTTCCTTGGCTGCAGCTGCAGCCCGCTCTGCGACCAGGAGCTTCTCCTCGGTCTTGGCGGCGACGGCACGGGCGTCCGCGAGGCTCGCCTTGCCATCCTGCATGTCCTCGTGCTGGCCGAGGGCGTCGAGGAGCAGCGCCGGCTGGTCAAGGAGAGCGACCGTGCCCCCCTTTGTGCCCATGGCAGCCTCTGCACACTTGGTCTTCTCGATCGCCTCCAGCTCTGCCAGCTTGGCCTCGTGCTCGCGGAGCTGGCGCAGCTCCGCGTCGTAGGCCTCTCGCGCAGCCGCCAGCTCCTGGGCCCGCTCTGCCGCGCGTACCTTGGCCTTTTCCACCTGCTTGCTCTTGTCCGACTTCCTCTGGAGCACCTGGGCCATCGGCCTCGATGCGATGTCGACCGCCTCCTGCTTGGGTGGAGCTGGTGCCACCACGGAAAGCTGGCCCTCGGTGAGGCCGTCCTTGCCAGCCGCCACTAGCGCCTTGCTGGTGGCGTCCAACAGCACGGCGACGCTGAGGTCGACGACAGCCTTCGACTCCCCACCGGTGCCTCCAGCTCCCTTGTAGCCGAAGTGGGACTGCCAGTCCTTGGCGTTGGCCCACTGGGCACCGCGGGCACGACCGTTCGGCTTGGCCTTGGCCTTACCTTGGGGCTTGACGGCCCCCGCGGCGCCTCCTCCTCCTCCATCGCGCCACGGAGCTGTGCCGAGGCTGAGGGGCTGGCACGTTTTGAGGGCGGCCAGAATGCTTGGCGGCGCCTTAGCCCCACACGCTCTGCACTCCGCCCTGCTGATGTAGTCCGGACATCCACCACACGTGCCCGTGCATTCCCACTGTGCTGTCGTTCAGGCTCGGACCCCAGGCGCATCGCGACGCGATGCCATGGGCCAGCCGAGTTCGTCTCTGCGCCAGTTGGCTCGCAAGCACGAGCCGCTCTGAACTGCGCGCTTGCAAGCTCAGGGCCAAATGCCTGAGCCAGAACGGCTGGGCACAAGAGGGAGAGTGAGGAGGGAGGAGGGGGGAGGGAGGAGGCCTCACATGCGCCTCGAAATGGTCGCTGTGGAAGTCAACACCGGCGCGGGCAGTGTCGGCAACGGCGGAGCCGTCGACGGAGGAGGCCGGTTCGCCCATGCCCATGTCAGTCCGTCAGCATTGACTTCATCATCATGCTGCAGCCAAAAGTATTTGCGCATCTTGTTCTAACGCCGCATCCGCCAGCTCTTGGTTCTCAAACAGGTTTTTACCTGCTCCGGAAGCTCAGCGTGCGTGCCCATCAGATCAACGCGGGATGGCGCATCATTCTCGTCCGCCTTAAGGATCATCATGCACTGATTGATGAAGTCGTCCTGCAACCCATCTGGTAGCACCGCACCCTGGGTGGTCGGGAAAGGTGGCGAAGGAGGCTTGCCCGCCATACCATCCACATGAGGAACACCATCCTCCGCCTGCGCATCATCAGGTAAACTGGCACCGCCGTCCCCGCCGTGGACGGTGGAGTGTCCGACCAGATCCGCTCCGCCGCCATTTCTGAGGCAGCAGGCACTGCCACAAGACCCATGCCCGTCGCCAAATCGTACCCATGAAGCTGCGGGGCGCTGCTGCTGTGTACCAGCTCCTCGCACTCCCTCGTCCCTGCGGTCGCGGAGTCGGGGGCACGGCTCGGCAGCACCGGGCGCAGGAGCGCAATCAGCAAAGACCTCCTCTGGGACATAGGTGGCCCCAGAAACGCTGGGTACCGATGGAGTTGAGCAGCAACATGGACAGCTTCTGCACATGCCATCGCATGGAATGAAATCAACAACAACAACAACATCATCATCATCATCATCATCATCATCATCATCATCATCATCATCATCGTCATCATCATCATCATCATCATCATCATCGTCATCATCATCATCACCATCATCATCACCACCACCACCATCATCATCAGCATCATCATCACCACCATCATCATCATCATCATCAGCATCAACTTCATCATCATCACCATTACCATCATCATCATCATCATCATCATCATCATCATCACCATCATCATCACCATCACCATCATCAGCATCATCATCATCATCAGCAGCAGCATCAGCACCAGCAGCATCTTCATCATCATCAGCAGCAGCATCATCAGCATCAGTAGCATCATGAGCATCATCATCATCATCACCATCATCATCATCACCATCATCATCATTATCACCACCACCACCACCACCACCACCACCATCATCATCATCATCATCATCAGCATCATCATCATCATCATCATCATCATCATCATCGCATGGAATGAAATCGGGGAAGCCCGCGTCATTCGAACCAAGAACAGGAACGCATAGGTCTTGCTGCAGGCGGACCGACGAGGCCGACCGCCATTACAGTCAAGGGCGTGTCGCACGGTCGGGCCTACGACATAATGACACATTTCAAACACATGGGACCCTCCGGCGGCCAAAACACCCCAAAACATAAGAACTCTCGAGGGTACCCTCCCCCAGGATGCACAAAAACGTCCAGCAAATACGAAGACCCTCAAAATACCCTCCCCGAACCGACCTCGATCCTATACCTCGGTCCGACCGCACAGGTCTGTTTGGGGAAACCTAATCATGCTGCACACAATCTGCGGGGGCGCGGTGTGCTTCCGCGGGCCACGAAGCGGTAGGATACCTAGACAGACTGCAGCGTCCCACCGTCACAGGCTGAATTGCAGTGGTAGCTGTATCCGTCGGTCGGAAGAAATAGGTAAAAGCATGGAGTAGGAAGGCGGGTAAAGTAGTAGAGTTGGTTCAGGCCCCCAAAGAGAAGAACACAACACAGCAAAAGCTGATCATCTCTTAAAGTAGGAAGGCCCTTGAAGTAGACTGGGATCTGCCAATCAAATAAGCGTACATTCAACGATCAACGTGTAGTCCGCGTCGGACATAGCATCATGTGCAGCGCAGGGGGCGTCGCCGACGCCAGCTCAGCCATCGCCTCAATATCTGCATCCGTTAAACATGGAACCCTCGCAGAGCCAAGCTCGCGAAGATGACGGAGTGGAGAGCCAGTGGGGACGGCGTTGCTGATGCATTGGAAGACGGGACCGAAGGAAGGTCACTGGGATCCACAGCCATGTCCTCGTTATTGATTGGCGGCTACGCGAGCAGTGGGTTGATCGCGGGCAGGGACCCCGCTGGGCGGAGAAGCGCTAGACCAAGGGCGATCTGACGAAGAAAGCGTGCGCGAAGATCGAACGACATCCTGGACGGGTCGGATCCCCGCTGTAGCGTGTCGGCACGACTGGGTGCACGCTGCCGAATCAGTCGTAGCACAGCTGAGTCCTTACCATGGAGCTCAGAGAGTAGATGCCTCCGAAGCTGTTCACGGGAAATCGCAGACGCGTACTAAGCAGCCAGACAGAGTTCCTGAGCTGCTCGCCGACGCCGGTTATCTCCCCTTCTGTTCGCCTCTCCAGCCAGAGGGGTGAATCGTTGGTAGTGCAGTTATCCGCATACGTCATGGACGCACCAGTCGAACCATGTGTAGAACTTGTCGACCTGCTCGGTGTAGTAGATAGCTGGCAACCAATTGGCCGCACATTCCATCGCACGATCGATGAGTTCGTGCCAGAACCGCTCAGCCCTCGGAGTAGGATCGCTTTGCCCAGGAGGAGGAGGAGGAGGAGGAGGAGGAAAGAAGAAGCTTTCTGCAGCGGGCGATCCAGGGTAAGGAAGGAGGGGGGAGGCCGAGCAAGTAAGGTAAGGCGCACGCCTCACAAGAGTTTATGAAAGTTGGTGGGGTGGCGGGGTCTGTTGCAGAAACACCGACTGCTGTGTACCATGCCCTTCTGCACATACAAACTTCGCCCTTCATTCCCAGGCTTGTCGGTAGGGCGGGCCGGGCGTTTCGCATGAGACCTCCTCACCACATATGATCCTGAAGCTTGAGATGTGCGACAGCTTCAAGGATGGAGGGCGGGCGATATTCAAAAAATGGCTCTCGCATTAGCCGCATATTCGCGTGGAGCATCCAACAGCTTGAAGAATAGAAGGCGGATCCGTTTGAGAATGTGGCTTTCACCTTAGCGCAGCGCGCAATCGCTTTAAACTTGTGCAACTACGTCTAAGATTCGCATTCTGAAAATCACAGGAATTGTAGTCTGGCACGCTTTAGGACTGTCCGGACACAACCGTCAAGTTGACTCGCGGCGCTGAAGTCCTGGGAATTGTGTTTTGGCATGGTTGGGAAGTCTCAGACGGTTGTCGTCCAATGGGGCTCGTCCAGCAATGAAACTAATGCAGGGACCTATGCAAAGTGAACTTGAGGAAGGGTTCATTGCAACATCATTGATACGCCTTGGGTTTACGAGGTCCTCTGTCCTCTCCTCCTCCTTCTCCTCCTCCTCCTCCTTCTTCTTGCGTCCTCCTCCGTCCGTCACCCTCCCTCCATCCATCCATCCCCTCGATCTATCCAGTCTTCCTCCTCCTCCTCCTGCTCCTCCTCCTTCTCATCATCATCATCATCCTCATCCTCATCCTCCTGCAGATACCCCTGCTCGTACCCCTCCCTCATCCCACACCAGATCCTCCACATCCACCTTCTCCACCGCCTCCTCCTCATCCTTCGACCACTTGTCGTCATCCTCGCCCAACTCCTTTTCGTCATCATCCCTACTACTCTCTCCACACAACCCTCCCCATTCCCCCCCTCAGTCCCCCACTTCGCCTTCTAACCTTCTTCTTTTCCTTCACATCGTCCTCCTCCTCCTCCCCCTCCTCCTCCGCCCCCTCCTTTCTTGCTGCCCTTCCTCCTCCGTTTCCTCCTCCTCCTCCACCACCACCTCCTGCTCCTCCTCCTCAACCTCCTGCCCCCGCTCGCACGAAGAACCAGCATACAGAGGAAGGGCAGCAGTAGCAAGCGCAGGACGACGGCGACGAAATGAAATAAGTGATGATGATGATGATGAGGGGGCAGACAACGGTTATGCTGATGCTGCTGCTGTTGACGATGATGACGATGATGATGTTGGTGATGGTGGTGACGGTGGTGAGGATGAAGATGAGGTTGATGCTGTTGTTGATGATGACAATGATGATGATGGTGGTGATGCTGATGAGGGTGGGGATGTGGATGAGGATGGCCATGGGGATGAGGATGATGATGGTTATGATGATGAGGCTGATGATGATGGTGATGATGATGGCGATGATGATGCTGCTGATGATGATGGTGATGCTAATGATGATGATGCTGCTGATGATGCTGCTGATGCGAATGATCAGACTTATGATGATGAAGACGATGATGATGATGCTGACGATGAGGATGACAATGGTCCAGGTGAAGATGGTGATGCTGGTGATGGTGATGATGGTGATGGTGGCGAGGATTCTGATAATGAGAATGCTAATGATGACGATGATGAAGGAGATGCTGATACTTATGGTGATGATGAGTATAATGATGATGGTGATGCTGATGATGCTGGTGGTGATGACGATGATGACGATGCTGCTGATGATGATGATGATGATGCCGGAGATAATGGTGATGATGATGTTGGTGGCGATGGCGGTGATGGTGATGATGTTGATAGTGATAGTGATGATGGTGGTGATGGCGATGGCGATGGCGATGGGGATGGGGATGGGGATGGTGATGATGGTGGTGGTGATGAGGATTGTGAGGGTGATAATGAGGATGGTGGTGATGATGATGACGGTGATGATGATGATGATGATGATGATGATGATGATGATGATGATGATGATACTGATGATGATGATGATGAAGAAGATGCTGCTGATGATGATGCTGATGCTGCTGATGATGATGATGGTGATGGTGACGGTGATGGTGATGGTGATGGTGACGGTATTGGTCAGGAGGAGGAGGAGGAGGAGGAGAAGGAGGAGGAGGAGGAGGGGACGGAGGATGGGGAAGGAGAAGGACGAGGACGGGGGTGAAGGAGAGAGGAGGGGCACGAGCAGGGGGAGGGGTGAGGAGGAGAGGTCCGCGGAGGATTCTACGCCTCAAGAGGGCATCGAGAGGCCCCTCAAAAGAAAACAAACAAACTATCACCAATAAAAACTCTCTCCCTCCCTCCCTCTCGCCCTCCCCCTCTGCTCCTCCCCCCTCCCTTCCTCCCTACTCCCACCCTGCCTCCTCCATCCGTCATACCTCCCTCCCTGCCTTCTTCAACCCTCCCTCCCTCTCCCCCTGCCTCCTCCATCCCTTTCCCTGAGAATCGGCTTCTCGCTTTCGCGCCTCGAGACGTGTCGGCAGCGCGGGCCAGACGTTTCGCCTGAGACTTCCCCACCGTTCATGATCCTGAAGCTTGAAATTTGCAACAGCTTCACGGATGGAGAGTGGGCAGTTCTCAAAATATGGCTCTCGACTCAGCGCCACGCAGTTTCGTCTTAAAAGTTTGCAGCCGCTTCGAAGACGGAGGGCGGGTGGGTTTCAAACTGTGGTTCCCGCCTCCGCGCCGAGCACATTCGTGCTACATGTTTGGAACATCTTCAAGGATGGAGGGCGGCTCCTTTCGAACATGTAGCTCTCGCATTGGCGCCGCGCACAATCGTCTCAAAAGCTTGCAACAGCTTCAAGGATGGAGGGCGGTTCCTCTTCAACACTCTCGCATTAGCGCCGCGCACATTCGTCTAAAAAGGCTGCAGCAGTTTTACAGATTCGTATGGTCGAAGTCCCAGGTATGGTGACCTGGCCTGGTTTAGGATTGTCAGGACGCGACAGTCACGTTGACTCGCGGTGTTGCAGTCGTAGGAATGAAGGTCTGGCACGGCTTGGGATTGCCAGAGCGCAACAGTCACGTTATTTCCCAGCGTTGAGGTCCCAGGGGCGATGTTCTGGTACGATTGAGGACTCTCAGACGGTTGCCTTCAAATGGGGCACGCCCCGCAATGAAACTACCTTCCTGTAGGGACCCATGAAGCGGGAAACTGGAAGGAAGGCGCACTGGAACATCACTTATACGTGTTTGGTTTACCCTGGCCCTCCTCCTCCTCCTCCTCCTCCTCCTCCTCCTCCCCCTCCTCCTCTCCCTCCTCCTCCTCCTCCTCCTCCTCCCCTCCTCCTCCTCCCCCTCCTCCTCCTCCTCTCCTCCTCCTCCTCCTCCTCCCCCTCCTCCTCCTGCTCCTCCTCCTACTCCTCCTCCTCCTCCTCGACATCCTCCTCCTCAACATCCTCCTCCTCCTCCTCCTCCTCGACATCCTCCTCCTCAACATCCTCCTCCTCCCCCGCAGGAAGCGCGCGGCCGATAAGGAGGCCCGTCCTCGAGGCAGAAGGTCGCGCGGAACGAGGATCCTGGGGGCGTCTGGCAGGCGTCCGAGGACCCCTTCCCCTCCTCCCCCTCCTCCCTCCCCCTCCTCCTCCTCCTCCTCCTCCTCCTCCTCCTCCTCCTCCTCCTCCTCCCCCTCCTCCCTCCCCCTCCCTGCCCATTCCCCCCTCCTCCTCGCACCTCCGGGTCTCGAGGCTCCCGAGGAGGACCGGGTCCGTTTCGTCGGGGCCAACCCTGGGTGGCCCTGGGGAGGGTACGTGCTCGTGGAGGGCTCAGCCTTTAGCACGAAGCACGGCTCATGCAGCTTCCACGCGAAATGCCTCCGAGGAATATGCAACATCCAACCTGCCTATGTCTCTCGCGTCAGCAACGTCGAGGTCAGAGCAGTAGCCAACGCCAAGCGTTCATCAGCGGATTGATTGAGACGACAGCTGCAGTTCTATGGCAACGTTGCCAGGGACTCCCCGAGAAGCCTGCCGAGAACAATGCTCTTCGAGAGTGGCAGTTGCCAGCCAAGACGATGGGACAGTCTACGCTCCCGTGGGTGCCCGCACCCGCAATGGGCTACATATATGCACGCCCGGGCCCTGAAGGCAGCTGAGGGCAAACACTGACCATTTGCACGACCTTCTGCAAGGCTCTCCAGCACAATGGCACAAAGCCGTTGACGACTGTTGTATATAAGATTGATAATATTGTACCCCTTCTCCCTTTCTGCCCCCTCTCCTCCCTTCCGCTCCGCGCTCCTTCTCCCCCTGCCCTCCTGCATGTTCACAATGTGCGATGCGCGTGTTTAGAGGTAACCGCCGCCCAGCACTGGTCCAAGTACAGTGGCTGTGACCCTGTACACGTGCATTCAGCATAATTTGCACATCGTCTGGCCTTCGTTTTCATGCCAATGGTTGCCGATGCGCCGTCTAGGCGCGGCTTCTTCCTGTCCTGTCCTGACGGCTCATGCAGGCGAGCTGGCTGGTCAGCAGTGCACGTACACCGCGATGGCAACTTCGCTGCTTGCATGTATGGGATGGTGCCGAGCTCTTGGGGACCCGACCAGTGGGCGCAGGACGGGGAGGATTTCGCGTTTCACATGCTGGCTCAGTTATCGGAGCCTCCCTCGGAAGGGAACAAAGGTGTTGCCCTCGAAGTGCATAGTGACTGTGCTGGCTCATTCAGTTGCGCGCACAGCTCGATGAAGGCCCTCGACCCCAGGAATGAGGGTGGGCACATGTGGAAGCTCTGCTGGGATAAAGCTGAGGCCTCCTCTAGTGCTTTCAAGGTGAAGGCCCACAGGAGGCTCTCGGAGGCCAGCACCAGCTGGCAGAGAAGTGGGTCACGGCTGCGGCCCGTCTGTGGGAGGTCCCCAAGGAGCAAGAATATGGTGTTGGAGCCTGCGAGCGAACGGCTGAAAACGTTGCCCTATGGCTCGGCGGGCTCCACGAGTGGCTGCACGAGGCCAGCTTCCAAGATTCACGCAGGGCTGGAGGCACGGCAGATGTTGTGATACACCTCGACGTGGATGCCTCGCAGCTGGAGCCCGAGCAGGCGCAAGCGCGGGAGAAGCACTGTGAACGCAGAGCCTCGCTGCGATCGCGCCCTGCCCTCCCGCCCGAGCTGCACCCTGATGGAGTGGCGGGCCCAGCTCCCGCGGCAGACCCTCCTGCCGCAGGGAGCGCCTGTCGTCTCCAGCTGTGATTTTTGTTCAGGGGCACGAGACAGAGCAAGCATCAGCGCATGGGCTCGTGCATGAACCGCGAGCTCTGTTTTGCACGGGGTGCGGCGCCAGCGTGCAGAAAAACTTCAGGCTTGGGTCAAGCCTGACGGCAGTCTGCAAAGGCAATGCACATCCAGATCTTGCCACGAAAAGGAGTAGGCGCGGAGCCCCCACCCCCCCAGGCTCGAGTCCGTTGTTACTCAGTCGTTGGATGTCCAAGAGTTGTGGGGGGAAGTTGCGTAGTCCAGAAGGTTCGGGTCTGGAGGCCGAGGGAGGTTCCTGCTGGCATAAGGGGCCCGAGCCCTTAGACATGTGTAGAGTTGCTGCGTTGCATGTGTTTCAGGATCCCATGGAGGCGGTGCTTTGGTGTCGCTCTGAACGTCGCAAAGAAGAGAGGCTCGAGCAGGCCAACGCGGACTTGGGACTCCCTCTCAGTAGAACTGAAGTTTTAAGTGCCGCAGGATGTGAGGGAGGTTGCTCGATGTGTTATT
>CAUYUJ010019858.1:73816-78816 GCA_963575745.1 Prorocentrum cordatum | reverse complement strand
CACAAGTCGATCGGGCTGGGAATGTGCCGCAGAACGGTGGGGTCTGGGGCTCCAGTCGCCAGTTTTCGCTGTGACGCATTGGTTCGCAACGTCGGCTCTCAGGGAAGGGTTGGCGAGAGGGTGGAGGCCTTCTCAGAAGGCATGGGGGGCTCAAAACTCCCGATCAGGTCTCTGATAGGGACCCTCAGGACGCAGAACTGCCTCCTGCTTGCAGCCCCACGGCCATCTCACAAGGCCGGCACTCCTTGCGCCGCCCCCTCCCCTGAGGCCCGACGTCGCGCAGAAACTGCACCATCGTGCAAGCAAGCGGAGCCCGTGGGCCCCATCGTCCAGCGGCACTCTCGAGCTGCATCGAGCCGTCAGGGCCCCAGGGCCTGAAACAGGGCAGGCAATCGCCCGTCGTCTCCTCCTCCTCCTCCTCCTCCTCCTCCTCCTCCTCCTCCTCCTCCTCCTCCTCCTCGTCCTCGTCCTCGTCCTCCTCCTCCTCTTCCTCCTCCTCCTGCTCCGAGATCTCGGGGCTTCTGCGCGCCGCCCACATGGCTCATGGCGTGCGCCAGGCACGGCGGGGCTGCCGCGGCGGCCGCGTGATCTCCGCCAGGAGGACGTGCAGCTCTGCGTGGTGCGGGGGGTGCTGGGCGCAGCGACCGCGCTCTCGGGCGGGCGCGCCGGGCCGCTCGAGGGCGGGCCCTCGTCTGGCCCGTGCGCTCTGGAGGGCTCTCGGGTCTTGCTGCGGAAGTGGGCCCGGCCCAAAGTAGTCGACGCTCAAAGACTGGTCTTACGCGAGATGACGTCCTCCTCTTCCTCCTCCTCGTCCCCCTCCTCCAGCTCCTCCTCCTCCTCCTCCTCCTCCTCCTCCTCCTCCTCCTCATCATCATCATCATCCTCATCCTCATCCTCATCCTCATCCTCATCCTCATCCTCATCCTCATCCTCATCCTCATCCTCATCCTCATCCTCCTCCTCCGCAGCAGCAGCAGCGCGGAGTCGGAGGAGAAGGGGCATCCGAGCGGCGATCAAAAACGAGTCTTACGTGAGGTAGCACAGCGACCTCACGCGGCGGCTTACGCGCGCCGCTGGCACGGCACGCCAAACTGGAGACGAGGGCGCTGACGCGCGACCTTACGCGGGCGGCTTGCGCGCCCATGTCGGCGCAGACGACCCTGCTTTTTGGCGTCGTTCAGGTGTCACCAGCTCTTTGTGCCACGGTGCAGATGCTCGATTTTCTTTCACGAAATCTGGGGTCCATGCAGGTTGCTGCTTTCTCTTGGGTTGTCTGATGGGTGCAAGGCCCCTCGGGCCCTCTGGGCCCGCTGCCGCGAAAGCCCGCGCATCGTGGCAACCCCAGAGAATCTCGCTGAGTGCCCAATTTCCAAATCCCCAGGGGGTTCCCCTAGTTCGGCGTTATGGGACACCCATCGCCGGACGACCACCCTCGGGGCCTCGTGAGGGGTGCTCTGGCAGCAGCCACCTGCGCCTCCCCGGGGCAGCTGGGGTCACATTGGGCCAGGGCATTGGAGGCGGCTAAGGGGGGTCTGACCTGGTTGGGGCGCCAGAAATTCGATCAGGAGGGGGATGAGGCAGAATCCACTTGAAATCGGTCCTGGGACCCCTCCTGGGGTCCATCTGGTGCCGGATCCGTTCCTGACGGTCAGAGGGGCCCGTACAGGGCACCAGGGGGGCGAAACTGGCAGAAAACCTTGCCGAACCCAGGACCTCGAACCTGCCCGCCCACCCTGCTGGCCGAAACGAGTGCGGGGCCACCTCAGACCCCCAGACGGCTCCAAGCCAGGGCCACCTCTTGCAACACCCGAACAGCAGGGTCTCCAGCCGCCGCGCCCACGCCGCGCCCCGTCGGACCGGGACCTGTCCCCGGCGCCCGCTGGGCCGCGGGCTCTGTCGTTGCGGAAGCGGGCCGCCCGTGGTGCAGGGGGGCGGCGGCACCCGACCCCTGCCCCAGCCATGGACTCTCCTGATGGGAGGCGAGGGCAGGGCTTCGGATTTCGCCGCGCGCTCGGCGAAGTCCAGAGCCTGCCCCCGCCGCCCCTGGAGTTGCCTGAATCTTTGATCGGCGAGGGTGGGCTGCGGACTTCGTCGCCGAGCGACGGGGTCTGCTGTCTGCCTCGGGCCTCCTCGAGGCGGCACCTCTCGGAGGGGGATGGAGAACCCCCCGTAGCAGAACGACCCAGGCCAAGACGCAGCGGGCGCGGGCCCGCAAAGAGTGCGGCCGCAGAGCTCTCTCGAGAACTGCGGAAGAGCAAGTCACTTGAGGGTGCGCGGTCTATCGAAACCTCCGGCCCCCCCGAGGCCTCTACTCCCTGGGCCCCTCCTGGGAAGCACTTCGACCAGACTCTCAGCGGGAGCCCAGCCGCGGCGACGAGCGCTCTCCAGGGCGAGCAGCGGCGTCGGCACCTGCTCCTCCCCCTCTGCACCTCGGCCTATGGCAGCGGGCGCTCCCAAGAGGTGTGCGCCACGCGCTAGTCGCAGTGCGTGCGGTTCAGCACCAGGCGGCTGGACACCCAGGGCGCGCCGGAGTCCGCCAGCAGCTGGTCGGGCGGGCGGCAATTAGGGGGTGACCAAAGGGTGGAGGGAAGAAAAGTGTCCCTAAAGGGGAGGAAAAGGGGGGGGCCGAGAGGGGACTTTCTGTGGCATGTTGGGGCTTTCTGTGACCCCTTGGAATCGTTTGTGGCCCCCTTGAGCTTTCTGTGGCGCGGAAGGCCTGCTGGGGCTTTCTGTGGCCGAGCCGCCGCTTGTGAACACCATGCTCCAAACACCATACGACGCACGACAACTTCAACTTTAGACACAGACACGACACGCACCTAACCTTAGAGACACAAGCACGAGAAGTTTAAACCTTAGAGACACATGCAAGACACGCACTGAAACCGTAGAAGCACAGACACGACACGCACCGAAACCTTACAGACACAGACACGACACGCACTTGTACCTTAGAGACACACACACACACGACGCGCACTTAAACCTGAGAGGCACAGACAAGACACGCACTGAATCCTTCGAGACACAGGCACGATACGCACGTCAACCTGAGAGACACAGGCACGACACGCACTGATCCCTGGATGGAAGAGGAGGGGGGGGAGAAGGAGGAGGAGTAGGAGGAGGAGGAGGAGGAGGGGAAGAGGAAGAGTGACAGATTGCGCTCGCCGTATTTGCCCGAGATATCCCGTACTGATGTCCACGGTTGTTTCGTACCCATTGTGGAATTAACCGGATTTAGATCGAGATGTTGATTGATGTTGTTGGGGAAATTGTCGGGGAGATTGCTTATTCCATTGTTTAAGATATCGTTGATTGTGTTGTGTACGCTATTGTTGATTAAAGTGTTCCGAGCAGTGCTTGCTATGCCTCTTGATGTATTATGTAAGGTATTGTTTCGGATGGTGTTCATGTTTCCCTCCAGGATTTGGGCTCGGCTATTGTGTGCGAGTTTGGTTTGGATATGAATTGTTTTGTAATGTTGTTTCGGGGATAGGCAACTGCTATGTTTTGTGGTCGGCCTTCTATTCGGTTTTCGCTACAGTCTGATATCAGGTATGATCATAATGACCATATGGAATCCCCCCCGGTGTCATCGTATGTATATTCGTATGCCTCCCAGTCGGTTGTTTACCGACGGTCCTATCCAATGGGTCGAACTATAGCTATAATAGGTCCTATCTTAGGGCTTGTCTCATAATAAAGGTTATCCCATGTCGCAACTGAAGTCTTGTCGCAAGGCTTATCGCCGTTCCTGTGAATTCGGTAAGGATCCTCAGGATCCCCTTGGACACTGGATCTTCAGGAAACCCTAAGGATCCGGAGATATCCCCACGATTTCCTAGGAATCCCCACTACTCCTTCGGAACTCTGCGGCGTATGAATCCCCTGGAATCCGATGTGGAATTCTGAAGAATCCGTCGGAATCCTTCGGGCTCCTTGGGGATCCCCAGGCGTCCTTGGGAGTCTGTACGAATCCTCAAGAATCTGCTGGGAATCCTGATGGATCCCGAGGGATCCTGAGGCAATCCCGCGGGATCCTTCGGAAACCCGCGGAATCACAAGGAACCCCTCGGAATCCCGACCAGCCTTGCAGAATCCAGGGGCATCCAAAGGAATCCCGAGGCGTCCTGAGGATGGGTTCCTGTAATCGTTTTGAAGAAGTGTGTCTGTGTGTATATGTGTATAAGTACATGTAGATTATTCATACTAGAAACATCGCGCGCGCTTAGGTTCTAGCTGGTCGAGTGCTGACCGCATTGAGACAACAAGGCGGTCATGAATAATGAGGTCAACATTCTCTGTTTCCTCCTGCCTCTTCCTCATTCCTCCTCCTCCGCTCTCATCGACCAGTCGACCGGTGATCTGTCGCCGAGCTTCTTGGGGACCTCTTGACCTCTCCTGGGGGTCTCCTGGGGCGAAGATCTCGGGTTCTCGGTTCACTGTCCCGATAGTGGCCTTCGGCCCATCCTGCCACCATGCCTGGGTTGCGGGTTAGAGGCCTCTTGGAAGTTCGTTTGGAATTCGTGGGAGGCTTCCCGGGGGCCTCTTAAAGGCAGTTTTGGAAGCCTCTTGGGGGCCGTTTGGGGTGCTCGTGGGGCGTGTTTTTGGGCCACCTTTGGGGCCTCGTGGGGCCTCCAGGGGGCCTTTCGGGGGCCTCTTGGGCTCTGTTGGGGGCCTCTTGGGGCGTCCTGGAGGCCTCTTGGGGCGGACGGCTCGAATTGTCGGTTCGTGTTCCTCCTCATGGCCGCCCCACTCTTGGGGCCGTCTTGGGGCCCTCTTGGGCGATCTTGGGCGCCTCTTAGGCCGTCTTGGGGCACAGGACTCTCTTGCGCCGTCGTGGCGCCCTCTTTGGGTGCCTCTTGGGCCATCTTGACCTGATTTCTGGGGCCTCGTGGGCTGTCTTCGACCGTCGGAAGCAAGAGCACGAAACACTTTCAGCAAAAACCATGGAAGAATCTACTCGTTTCGTCTCCTGAGTGCCTCGTGGGAGCCAT
>CAUYUJ010019858.1:53816-66316 GCA_963575745.1 Prorocentrum cordatum | reverse complement strand
CGGCCACAGAAAGTACGAAACGAGCATTTCAACTAGATCCAGCAGAATGAACGCTCATCAATTTAGAAACCCATTCGTTTCCAAAGCACGAGACCGCTCTTTTTTCAATGGTCCACACGAACACCGGGCCACAGACAGCCCAAACGGGCCACAAGAAGGCCATCACGCACAAAACGGGCCACAGAACGGCCCAATGGGCCACAGGCAGCCCCAACGGGCCACAGGAAGTACCGGTCGCGGGGGATGACAGGGGGGGTGAGAAAAAAAGGGGGGGGCAAGAAAAGAGCCCTAAAGAGGCCCTGGAGGGCCCCCTGTCAGGCCCCTGCTGGCTCCAACAGGGGCCGTGCAGGGCCCCTTCAGGGCCCTGTTCTTTACCCCCCCATGCGGGTCATCCCCTATCGCCGCCCGCCCGGGCTGGGCCAGGCGGTGGTGCTCCGGGCCCAGGCGCCGCCGCAGCTCGAGCAGCGCGGGGCGGAGCTCCTCGGAGCAGAGGTCGGCCCCCGTTCCCTGCGACCGGTACTGCGCCCTCTGCTAGAAGAACAAAAGACGGCATGCTCTGGATGGGGCATGTACTATTAGATCGGGCATGTCGCCCTACAGGCGGACTTTGGACGAAAAATTATAAAATAATCCAAAAATATTGCTTTTTGTTTTAACAGTCCCCCAACAGAAATTGCTCGAAAATCGTTCCCTGACTATCTTTTACTATTTTCGAATATTTCCCCTGGGAGTGATTGACCTTCCGACGGAGCTTGTCCCTCGCCCCCCCTCCTCCTGTTACCTGTTGCCTGCTGGCTGAAGAGTCGTTCCGACGCAGCCTTCCCTCCTCCTCCTCCTCCTCCTCCTCCTCCTCCTCCTCCTCCTCATCATCATCCTCATCCTCCTCTCCACCCGTTCCGACAGAACGCGCCCACCGCCCCCGCGCGGATCCAAACATAAGCTTTCGGCGTTCCGCGGGGACCGCCCAAAGATTATTTGTACGCCGTTGTTGTTCCTCCACCTCTGTTCTGTTCCGAACTTGCCGAAGGAGTGGTCCGCCGGGAACGGCGAGATGCCCAGAAAGCCGGTGAGCCTGTCGAAGAGCTCCCTCGGGCGCGCCTTCAGGAGCTCGAACTCTAGCAGCAGCAGGCGCCCCGACCGCGGCGGAAAGTGCGCGGCGGCCACCTCGAGGGAGGTGGAGAGGCTCGCGTCGGCGGCGCGTGCGTCCTTCAGCTGCGCGCCGCGCAGGATCACGTCCTCCAGCGTCGGGAGCTCGCCGCAGTCGCCCGCGCTCCGGCACTCCAGGGCGCGCAGGTTGTAGAGCGACTCCAGCCACTCCACCGGCTCCCGGACCATCACCACCAGCTTGAGGCCCCGCGCCCGCGACAGCAGCCTCAGGATGCGAGGGTTCAGCGCCACGCCCTCGCCCTTGCCGCCCCTCAGCCGCCGCCCCGGCGCGGGGGCCCCGCGCGCGCCCTCCGCCCCCCCGTGGCCGCCCTCGCCCTCGACGGCGGCCGCGTACTGCTGGATCTGCTGCTGCATGGGCACGTAGCCCCAGTTGAAGGTCAGGTCCTCCCGGCTGACCTTCGGCGGCGAGCGCGGGGGGGAACGAGAAGGGGAGTGCCTTCTCAGAAGGCAGCGGGCTCCTCGGAGGCCCTCCAGCCTTCTGAGAACTCTGATGTGTCGTCGGTGACGGCTTAGGAAACTTCTCTCAGAAGGCCGGGGGACTTCCGAGCCTTCTGAGAAGGCCTTCTCCTTCTCACTCCCCCCCCCGGGACTCGCCGCCGAGACCTGGACCTCTGGGTGCGAGGCGAGGTTCAGGAGCAGCGAGTGCGTGCCCGAGCGGGCGAACCCGGCGATGAGGAAGTCCAGCCGCACGTCCTCCCACCGCGCCAGGGGGCGAACGCCGCGCACCTCGACCTCCGACCCGGGCGGCAGCGCCGAGAGCTCCAGGCCCTTGCTGGCCGCGACGCGCACGGCCACCCTCGCGGCGTCGTCGCTGCTGCAGCCGCCGGGCGCGCAGAAGGACCAGTGCAGGACCGCGGTCTTGCCCGTGCCCTCTTCCGACCTGCCCCCGACGTGCACGACCACGGTCGCCTCGAAGAAGGTGCCCGCCACGCGGTCGCCCCCGCAGGCGGCTGCCGCCGCCTCCGAGCGCGCGTCCCAGAGGTCGAAGCCCGAGAGCGGCGCGTACACGTCGAAAGCCCTGTCGAACTCCTCCAGGCACTCCGAGGGCGCGCACGCTGCCTCCAGGCACACGGGGGCGCCCCCACGCCCGCCCACGAGCACCGGGCTGCCCCCTCGCCGCTCGCAGGCCTCGCCCCCCGGTGTGCCGCCGCTGGGCCGCTCCGCGGCACCGCGGGGGAAGACCCTCGCGTAGGCGTTCCAGAGGATGTACTCGTGCTCCACCAGCTCTGCGCAAGGCACCGGCGCCAGCCGCAGCTCGACCTCGCAGAGCGAGAAGCCGGCCGAGGGCGTCTGGGCGCGGACCTCCACGCCATACGCAGCGCTCGGGGCGACGCAGTCCACCACGACTGGGCTGCCACTCGCCAGCTCGAGCGCCGTGCCGCAGTGCACCTCAGAGGGCCCAGCGGGGCCAGCGGTGACGAGCACAACGTCGTACTGCCGCGGCCGCAGGCTGCGGTCGGCAAGGCCCGTTAGCTCGCCGAGCCAGAGGATGGCCTGAGAGACCAGGTACTCGGCGTCCAGCTCGCGCCGCCAGGGACCCACGACAGCGCACCGCTCGCGCTGGTAGCCCTCGTCCACGACGAGGTCGGCACCCGGCGCCTGGGCAAGCCCCAGCCAGGGCGCGGCGGCGGGGCAGGAGCGAGCACCCGACACCACGTTGCCCATCGGCAGGAACACCGGCGAGCCCTCCGCTGCGGACGCAACCTTCATCTGGCAGCGGGCCGCCCACCAGGTCACCACCTCGGGCGGCAGCTCGCACTGCTCGGACGCGTCGCCGCGGTAGTGGTCTGGGAAAAACGCGAAAGAGCGGCATCCGCCCATCGAGCGGCACTTGCCGCGGCACGCCGCCGCGTCGGGGACCTCCTTGAGGATGGCGAGGGCGGGCCCGGACCGGTCCAGGCCGACCTCCAGGCAGCCGCTGGCGCCTGCCGCGCACTCCAGCGGGCCCCACAGGACGCCCTCGTGCGGCACAGCGGAGGGCCCGGGGTCGCCTCGGAGCAGGCAGACGCGCCGCAGGCCCATGACGGCGGCCAGCGGCAGCCGGCAGCCCAGCGGCTGCCAAGACAGGGGGAAGTATGTCCAGCCTTCGCAGAGCGGGTCCTCCTCGCACCGCTGCTGGCACTGCGCCGGGCTGTGCAGCTTCTGGTAGCGGAGCGAGCGATGGCATGAACATGGCCTTTCGGAGGTCCGAACATGGATTTCTCGGCTCGGCGCTGGAGCACCCTGGCGGCGCCTCCGGCGCCGCCCTCGGCGCGCTCCGTGCACCAGAGAGGGGCTCCGGCGCCGATCCGAGAAATCCGCGCGGACCTCCGAAAGCGCATGTTTATGCCATTGCTTGTTCTCCGATCTGGGGCTAGGTCGGGCATGCCCCCTACGGGCGGGTCTTGGACGACAAATGAAACAAAAATACCGCCGAAATGCCCCGAAATTGTCAAACAACTATGTAAAAATCGACCCCAGACTATTTTTATACTCTACTTTTGAAAAACTCCTCCTGTGGAGGGGCAGGCCCCACCCAGAGCTGGGGCTCCATGAAGTAGTCCCGGGCCCACAGGTCGACCCCCCGGCGCCAGCCGCAGCCGGCCCAGCGCCTCGAGGCGGGCCCGCAGCACTTCTCGTTGATGGGCTCATGTTCCGCCACCACTGCCACAGGTAGGAGGAGGAGGAGGAGGAGGAGGAGGAGGAGGAGGAGGAGGAGGAGGAGGACCTCTGCATCCTCCCTGCTGCCCCGTCCTACATATGGCAGTGGTGGTGGAAAATGTGCCCATCATCTCGTAGGTCATCCAGCCGGCCCAGCAGGCGCTGTCGCCCATGGCGCCGCGCCGCAGATCGCAGCACTGCTCGCACGAGAAGCCTAGAGGAGCCCAGGAGGGCACAAACAAATCGAAAGAAATTCCACCATTCCCCATATGTGCCAAGATTTCCTTGATTTTCAGCTTCCCCTCCCTTTCCCATATTCTCTTGCTCTTAAGGAAATCAACTTGTATTTGAGCTTGTGCCACATTTCCCCCCGTGAAAGCCAGCGGCGGCGTCGAAGCAGCCCTGGACAACATCCTCCGCCTCGCACACCGAGGGCCGGTGCCACTCCGGCGCGGGCGCGGACGTCAGCTTGGCCAGGAAGTCGGGAAACCTCCTGACGCTCCAGAGCGGGTCCCACGCCGTGATGTGGAGCGCAGAAGGCGACAAAGGGAGGACGCAGACAGAACCCTTCGAACGTTCACGCGGGTCTCTTCGGCCGGCGCGGGACCCCCCCCTCCCTCCCACGCCCCGCGCCCCATCCCCGGCGTGCGGGGCGCGCCGGCTGGAGGCACCGCCAAAGGATGTAGGGAGGGAGGGTCGGCGGCGAGCGCGGGAGGCAAGTGAGAAGGGGATGGCCTCCGCAGAGGGCGTCGGGGCTTCTCAAAAGGCCTCTGGCCTTCTTAAGAGGGGCTGCTGCGTCTTCGGGGGAGGCTACAGGAAAGCTTCTCAGAAGGCCGGGGGGGGGACTTCCGAGCCTTCTGAGGAGGCCCGCCCCTTCTCACTTCCCCCCCTCGCTCGCCGCCGAGTGGGGAACTCAGCGCCGACCCAAGAGGCCAGCACGGACCTCCGAGAGTGCCTGCTCACGTCGTCGCTTCGCCTTCCAGATAAAGGTCCGCAAGACCCGCCCACTCTCGCCGACCAGCCACGACCAGGGGGGGGGGTCCAGAACGCTCCGAGAGCGTTCGGGAACTCTCTGGAGCAACTGTAGCAATCCGAGGGCTGCCCATCCTCTTTCGTCATCCTCCTCCTCCTCCTCCTCCGCCTCCTCCTCCTCCGACTCCTCCGACTCCTCCGACTCATCGGCATCGTCCTCCTCAACTCCATGGGGGAACCAATCGTATCGACGACCTCTCGAAAGGGGCGTGGAGGCCGACTGGGTCCCTCGGAGGGAGGCGCCGGACTTACGCGGCGACGACGCCAGCGCTGGCTTCTGACACCGCGCGGATCGGTCAACCCTGAACGATCGCGGCTTTCCGACAACACTGACGATAAACAGTAAGTATCCCGCATCCTTCGGCAGGAGACCCAAGTTAGGAGGGCCGAAAACAGTAGGGGCAGGGGGCCTTTTTTGCAAACGTGTCAAACGAAAGCATCCACGTTTGGGGATGTCCCTGCAAACCGTGGACCTGAGTTGGGCAGTCAGGCCACGAATTCATTTTCTGATGGGGGTTCGGGGCTGTATTACGCTTAATGCATGATCTGCCGACATCGGCCAAGTCCATCCCTCTGGCGGCGCCCACCCTGGCACGCCTGAGCCGACGTCGACGCCGCGGCGCGACGCTGTTGCAAAATCCCCAACTCCCCCACCCCCCCGTCGTGGCTGGTCTGTCTCAGAAGCAGCCAGGCCCGGTGCACCTGCCGGGGATTCGACGCCCGCGGCGCTCGGCGCGGCGACGCCGGGCATATATCAGGGGGACTCGTGGGGCCCCCTCGTGGGGCCCCAGGGCTGGTCGAAGTCGGCGCGCGCCCACAGAACGCCGACCACGCCGCTGCGTCGAGCGCCGAGTTGCCAGTGCAGCGCGGGAGACCGACGGAGAGGCGGAGACGAGAAGCGGGGGGCGCAGAGCGAGGATAGAGGGCGCGGTGGCGTGCGCACAGCGCCTCCATGCTGGAGCAGCGGCACCAAGCCCTGCGGAACAAACTGCCTACCTGCGACGAGCACCAAACCCCCGGACACGGTGGCGAGCTGCGGCTTCCGCGCTGCCCAGCAGGCTGACGCATCCGAGAGCGGAGAGGGCACTGGCTGCACGCGGCGGCGGAAAGGTTGCCTGAGCCGTGGGGGTCGTTTAGGGCGCGCCTGCGGTGGACCGTCTGGGGCCGCGAGGGCGGCGAGAGGGGAGAGGGGAGGGGAGAACAACACACAACCGAACAAAGCCCATCCATCCGACGATCTGTTTTTCAATGCGCGGCCCCAGAGGAGGTCCCGACCCGTGCCCCAGGGTCATGATGTCGCCCTGGACCCATCTTTGATGGCCCCGGGAATCGATAACGGATCCCACGGGCCGAAATCGAGGAAAAGCGCCCGCATTCAAAAAATCTGGTCGCTGGAAATCTAGGAATCCGCCGACTCCCGCTTGCCAGGGGTGAAGAGGCGTGTGAGACAATGGGCTGTTCCCCCTTTTCCCCCTCCCCGGGAGCTCAAAATCGCATCAGAGATTAGAGAGAGGTGCGGGGGAGGGGGGCACGAGCACGCCAACGCTTCCCCAGGGCCTCTGGAGCCCCGAAACAGCCCCAAGACAGCCCCAGACAGAGCGCCAAGACAGACGAAGAGAGCGCCATGACGGCCCGGCGTAGCCCCGCGACGATCCAAGATGGCTTCAATATGGCCCACGAGGCCCCCAAGACAGCCCAAAGCGCCGCCAGAGGATCGCCGAGAGGGTCTCAAGAGGCCAGAATTATTCCATGATTCGGAAAAACGTGCATTCTCAGCACTCTCGCATTGTACGTTTTGACAGCGAGCACGACGGCCCAAGTGGCCCCCAAGATCGTCGCACGACGGCCCATGATGCCCCCAACAAGGCCCCAAGACGGCCCAAGAGGGCCCGAAGACAGCCCCAGGGGCCCCCCAAGACGGCCGAAGACAGCCCCTGCAGGGCCCCAAGAGGGCTCCAAGAAAGCCCAAGAGAAGGAATACGAACTGACATTTCGAGCCTTTCCCACCAAGATGGCCCCAGAGCCCCCCGAGGCCCCTCCAAGAAGCCCCAAGAGGCCTCCAAGACGCCCCCAAGAAGCCCCCCAGAGGCCCCCACGAGGTCCCCAAAAGCCTCCCAGATGCCCCCAAAGCCCTCCAAGAGGCCCCCGAGGAGCACCCTAAGAGCCCCCTCTCAGCACGATCGCCTCAAACAATCACTCCTTGTGAGGGTCGGCGGAACGGCGTAAGCCACTTGAAAAAAAACAAAAACAAAAAAGCTGCGAAAGACAAAACACAAACCACCCTGAGATCCGACGCTGCAAAAAAACTGCAACATCGTCAAAACCACGCCCAGATCTCTGGACCCCATCGTTCTGCATCATGTTTGTCAAGCCTGATCGATCCGTGACCGAAATCGAGCGAAAACGCCCAGCTCGAAAAAGCTGAGTCGCAAGGATCTCAGAGAACACATGTTTCGGCTGGCGCCAACCTGCTCCGCCAGGGCCTGCTGCGGCGGCGCAGAAGCCGGGCGCCGAGTGCAGCCAGAGCGCGTCGTAGCGCACCACGGCGTGGGCTGGGAACTGGACGGGCGGCTGATCCTCGCCCCGGGGGTAGAAGATCGTGCGGTGAGGTGCGTCGCTCACCACGAAATCCACCGGCTCCCTCGGACGACCAGGCGCGTGGAAGCCCTGCGCCTCACAGGAGGCCCCGTAGGCCCCAGTAGGCTTGCAGAGATCTCAAGAAGCTCCAGACGGGCCAAACACTGGCCCAAGACCGCATGGCCGCACCGGCCTTGCAGACGAGAGGCCACCTCACCCAGAGAGACGTTGGAAGCCTGGGCCCCGGGGCAAGAGAATCAATCGCTGGACCTGTCCTGCAACCCGCTACGACGAGACATTCGAAGAGAATCCAGCCTTGACGACGACAAGTCTCCTGGAGGCCCCCCCCCAAAAAAATGCCGACCAGAAGCTTAGAACCTCAAGTCTCGAACCTCGGACCTCATCTAGGGCCAGCGGACGCAGCACTGCTCTTGAATAGTCTGCGCCAGGCCACCTGGCTCGTTCCAGAAACCCTGGATCAAAAAAATGCGCATCTCTTGGGGGACGATATTCTCTTCCGCCGACTTCCGCCGGCCTTCCACAGGCTTCCGCCGGCCCGCCGGCGTAGCGGCCCACGTCTTACTCCCGCCAGCCTTCCGCCAGCCTTCCGCTGAAGAAGGCATGCCAGCCCGTTCCGGTCCAAGGGGCAAGGCGAGGCCATGCCTCGATCGTCTCACCCGCTGTCGCGGTGCGGCCTCCCGGCGCACCTGTCTGCTTCCGCCGCCTCCCACTGGCCCCACTCCCGCCCGCGTCCCCCGACCTCAACCGAGGGCGCGAGGCGCGCCGAAGGCGAGGCCCTCTTTCTGGAACGCCCCACCGGTTGTCGTGGTGCGGCAGGTTCATGAACACGTCCTCCGAGTCGGAGGCCTCTGGCACGCGCGCGGCCTCCGCGCCCCTGAGGCCCCGCGGCGCGCGCACCTGCCGGACCATCATCCGCACCATGGCGTCGCCCCGGCCGCACCGCCCCCAGTCGACCCGCGGCAGCGCGCCCAGCACGAGGTCGAGCGCCTCCCCCGGGCGGGCAGCGCCCCCGTGCCCACGGCCTCGCGGTCCGGACTCGTCGGCCGCGGCCCCATGGGCGCAGGGCAGCGCGGAACGGAGCCCATGGGATCCCGCATCCATGGGATCGCGCCTCGGCATCCAGAGCGCGAGGGGCGGAGGTACGGGTACAGTCAAAAACCCGAGTGAGGACGCGCGGTAAGGACGCAAGACCCTTGGAAACCGCAGTTGGGATTTCTGGGGCGGCGGACGACGAAAACCTCAAGGACGCAAGAGCAAGGAAGAGCAAGGACGCAAGGGTACCCTGAGCAAAGTCGCGTGTCCTGATCAGGGTTTTTGACTGCAGGTTCGTCGCTCGCAAGCCTCTTGGAATTGGCGCAGGTGGTCCGGAAGCCCGGGGCCCTGCACAAGGAGCCTAAAAGAGCAGCGCGAGCGTGCTCCGAGACCCAGACCCGCGACGTCATGATTGTTCATGACGCCGACCACTCGGGGGCGGCCAAGGGGGGGGTGTCCAAGAGGGGGGGGGGGGTGCAAATCATGGCTGGCGGCATGTGCGCGGCCTAGGGGGGGGGCCAGGGAACGTACTGAAATAAGAAGAGGCGCTATGAAATCTGGGAAAATACCATGGCCACCGCCATGATATCCACCCCCCCCTAGTCATCACCCCCCTCTTTTCCGCCCCCGAACCACCAAAACTCCCGACTCTTTCCCCAGGGCCGGTTTTTCATCCTGAATCGATGTGAGGCCCGGTGGGGGGCCCCCAAAGGCCGAAACTTGGGGAAAGCCTCCCGTCGTGTTTGCTTCCATGACTCGAGGGGGCCTGGGACGCGAGCATGCTCCGAGTTCCATGCGCAGGGCGCTGGGGGGGAATCTCCCCCGACGGATGTCAGCCTCGCTTCGACGGCGCACCCGCGCCAGGGCTCGGAGCGCAAAATCGGCGTGCGGTGGCTGTCCGAGACGAGGGGTCGATGTGAGGCTCTCAGCGGGGGTGGCGCCCCCCGGGGCGCGGAAAGTATCGGGGAGGGCCGTCGGAGGTACATAGGCGCAGCTTCCATATAGTAGGGCCTCGGCCGCAAGAAACCTTCGACATGAAACCCAACCCTGAGACCTCAGGACGTCTATCGATTATTGGTGCGGGAACGTCACGCTTGACATAGCAAACCATCGACCCCCCCCCCCAAGAAAAAAGAACAGGGCACCCTGGAGGCAAGCAGGGTGTTTCTTGGCAATTTCTTGGCATGGGTGTTCACTGCAGGTCGGCGCTGAAGATTGAGCGCGACGGAGCGCGCTGGGGGCGGAGCGCGCCGGGAGCGGCGCCGAAGACGGCGCCTGGGGGCGAGTGGACGGGGGTCCAGCGCCGCCTGGAGAAATCCGCGCGGACCCGCGAAAATGTGGTCGTGGCATGTGCTGGGATACCGATCCGCCTGGGGTGTCCGACTCCAGAGAGCCCCGAGGCCAAAGATGCTGCCGTGCCGCTGCTGCTTCCGCCGGCCTCCGCTGACCTCCCGCTGGCTGGCTCGCTTCCGTTCTGCCTCCGCCGGCGTCCGCCGAAGGCGAGGGCAGTCCCTGGAGCGCCCTGCCTGCAGCAGGAAGTCCGAGCGCCCGCCCGCCGTGGTGTCGAAGGGCAGCGGCAGCGAGAAGAGCCGCCGCTGGAGCACCAGCCCGACCACCTGGAGGGTCGGTGCGGCCCCACGCGGGCCGCCTGCAGCGGCGCTGGCGGGGGTCATGGGCCGGGTGCTGCCGAAGGTGCCCCCTGGCCCAGCCGGCTGCACGCAGGAGCGGCCCGAGGCGAGACGTGGCCCCTGGTGCGCGACCTGCCGATCGCTGCGGGAGGAGCATCCACGGCGGCCTGCGAGCTCGGGCCTGGCGCGCCTCCTCCTCCCCCACCCCGGCGCCCCCGCGACAGCCCCGCGGGCCAACAGGCCACGCAATGCGAAGGGTCACACCCACGCGTGCGGCCGGCCCCCCAGGATCCCTCCGGAAGCCCGCGCGGCCTCCACGGCGAGCCTCGCGACGCCCCGAGGGGGCCCCGCGGGGCTTCCAGCTGGCGCGAACACAACCGGGGGCACCGTGGGCCAGGAGCGCGCTCGGAGCGGCCCCCGGGGATGAGCGGCGAGAGCGGGGCTCGCCGGCGCTCGCGGGCGGCTGGCACGACATCGAGCGCGCACGGCGTGCCTCGGGCTTTGGGGCTCGAGCCAGGGCTGCCGTTTTGGCCACGGAATCGCATCCGCAGGTCGCTGCGCGACGTCGGGCCCCGGGGGCCCGCTGCGGGCCTCGAGAGGCCGACCACTCGAAGAGACCGGGCGTCGCAGGGTGTCGTGTCGCTTGGGGGGCTCGGGTCCTCGTCGACGACGTCGGCCCTCCGGACCCTTCGTGGAGCTGCGCGCAGCGGAAGCCCTCAGATCCTTCGTCGAGCCCAGACCCCCGACGTAATGAATTTGTCATTACGTCGACCCCAGAGTTCTCGACCCCTTCCCCAGGACCGGTTTGTCATCCTGAGTCGTTTTTTGACGCTCCCGAGGCCCGGTGAGGGCCCCGAAAGGCCGAAAATGGCGAAAAACCTTTCGTCATGATTTTTTCATTACTCGAGGGGGTCTGGGAGAGCAACGTGAGACGGTCGGTGTTTCATCAGTTGGGGGCCTGCCTCGCCGCCGCACGCCGGCCTCCCCTCGGAATGGCAGTGAGAGCGTCCCCGTGGTGCGGTCCGAGGGCAGATTTTGCTGATGAAGCGGAGCCAGCCCTCCGACGCCTTGAGTGACTACCTACCAGACCACCCCAACCCAACCCGAAGACCCGAATTTCGGGTTGGGGGGGGGTAAGGGTTCCACATGTGTTTTGTTCGATGTTTCCCGACCCCCCCCCCCACTGGAAATCGAGGGTAAATTGGGGCCTTCGGGTTGGGTTGGGGTGGTTTGGTGGGTGGTGATTGAGAAAGTCCAGGGGACACTTTTGCTCACAATGTTCGACGTCGTGGGCCGTTTTGCAAGCCCCAAGAAAATCAAAAAGCACTCCGGATGAGAAGCCGATCCCAGGGAAAGTGCTGCGACATCCGAGAAATATGGCATTGAGAAAACACAACATCGGAGGTCCGCTGGTTCGTGTGCTGAGCTTGAGCCGCTTCAGGCCCAAGGACCGTCAGAAACAACTCCTGGTGGAATACACCTGCCTGGGATGGGGCCGGAAGATCTTGTGGCACACAGAGGGAGCAAATCGCGTCGGGTGCGAGGGGAGCCGCCGATCACCCCCCCCTCCTACCCGTCTTCCTCCTCCTCCACCTCCTCCTCCTCCTGCTCCTGTCCTGCTCCTCCTCCTCCTCCTCCTCCTCCTCCCCCTCCTCCTCCTCCTCCTCCTCCTCCTCCTCCTCCTCCTACTCCTTCTCCTCCTCCTCCTCCTCGTCCTCCTCCTCCTCTTCCATTCCGATTCCTTATAGATTACTCTTCCCTGTCGCACCCCAAGGCCAGTTGAAACGGCGGGCCGGGCGTTTCGCCTGAGACTTCCTGACCACTTATGACCCTGAAGCTTAAACTTGGCAGCAGTTTCACGGATGGAAGGCGGGTGGTTTTCACAATGTGCTTCTCGCCTTGGCGCCGCGCACACTCGTCTTCACAATTTCCCAGTAAGCTTCACGGATTGAGGGCAGGCGGTTTTCAATATGTAGCTCTCGCCTTAGCGCCACGCACACTCGTCTTACCACAATTGCAAGGGTTTCACACATTGGGGGGATTTCAACATGTTGTTCTCGCGGTAGCGCCGAGCACCTTCGTCCTTTACATTGCAAGAGCTTCACGGATACTGGGCGGGCCGTTTCAAAAATGTAGCTCTCGCCTTAGCGCAGCGAGCACTCGCTGATTAACTACAAAGTTCGTACGGATTGATGGCGGCTCGTTTCAAACTATGATTCTCGCCGTGCCGCGCGCATTCGTTTTAAACGTTTACCAGACTTTCAATGATTCTCATGGCTAACGTACCAGGAATTGAGGTTTGGATCGACTCAGGACGGTCAGGGCGCAACAGTTTTGCTGATTCGCTGTGAAGTCGCAATGATGATGTTCTGGCATGGTTCTGGATTGCCAAGACGCAACAGC
>CAUYUJ010019858.1:0-53716 GCA_963575745.1 Prorocentrum cordatum | reverse complement strand
CCTCCTCCTCCTCCTCCTCCTCCTCCTCCTCCTCCTCCTCCTCCTCCTCCTCCTCCTGCTCCTGCTCCTCCTCTTCTCGCCCAGGACGACCATGAGATCCTGGCGCGTCTGAGCGGTTTCGAGCCGTCGCCAGGCTTCGGGCCCCGGGTCTCCTCACAAGTGGAGCAGAAAGATAGAGCCTGGGGCTCTGGTCGTGATGTTTCACGCCGTTCCAGTGTTGTCGCGCCGTCGGATTTGGGGGGGGGAGAAAGGCAGAGGGGGGGAGGTACAGACTGGCGGCGGGAGGTGGGGGGGGGCCCTGGCCCCTTTTCCCCCCTGGCACCTGTGGGCTGCCCCACTCACCCCGCTAAGCCTCCCACCCCCTCTTGGTTTTGGTTTCGCCCAAGCAAAACTACCTCATGGACCTCCCCGACCCGAACCACCCCCACCTCCACCCTGGGGGACGGGGGCGGCCTCTCCTGGGAGGCGCTATAGGGCGTTGGGGCGTTCTCTGCCAGGCGGGAACTTGCCGTCGCTCGGACGTCCATGTCCCGTGCATTTGTCGGTTTCGTGCGTGTTTTTTGGAGGGTCCTCGCTGGTTCTCGCCGAGAAAAAATGCACGCGTCCGAGCGGTGCCAAGGGAAGAGGAGGGGGAGGGCGGAGGGGGGGACGGAGAGGATGGGGAAGGGAAGGCTGGGAAACACAAGGGGGAGAGAGGGGGGAGAGGGGGGGGAGAACGATGGATAGAGAGAGAGAGAGAGAGTGAGACAAACAAGCAAAGAAAGAGATACCAAATGAGAAGAAGCCATTCGACGCTGCCCCGTGCGCGACCCCCTCATAATCTCAGCACAGCGACTGGAAGCCTCATTGGCCAACTTGGCTTGGTCAGATGCTCAACGCTCCTCGAGCGGAGAGTTGGAGGAGGGAGGGGGAAGGGAGAGAGAGAGGGGGGGGGCAAGAGGAGGAAAGAGGTGGCGGATGGGCAGCCGGATGAGCTGGAGAATGCAAAGGAGGACGAGGAATCAGGAGGAGGAGGAGGAGGAGGAGGCGGAGGAGGAGGAGGAGGAGGAGGGGGGGGCGACAACGGCGAGGGAGGCATCGCATCCAGAAGTGTGGCCCGCGCTGGGGCGACAGCGCCAGCTTCAGCGACGGGAGCGAAACGCCGACCACTGAAAGGAGGCCAGCGCTGCACCGAGAACCAACGGGAGGAACACAGCACGTCGCGACTGGGGGAACACACCACATCTATTCGCATGGAGTACTGAGCACGCGCCCGTGAAAACAGTCCGCGGGAGAGGCGGGAGGGGGGCAGGGAGACCCGGCGGACAACGAGCAGGGAGAGGCTTGACGAGGGACGAGGGGGAAGGGGACGGGGTGGCGGAGAAAGGAGGGAGGTGGAGGAAGCGGGGGCGACCGGGGGCGGGGAGGCCGCCAGGGCACGCGGGCTCTGACCGCGCGGGCCTCCGCTGCGTGCGCGGCTGCGGCCCCGCCCGAAAGGCCAGGGGTGCTGGACTGGCGCAGCAGCGAGGCGCTCAGCGGGGAGAAGTCGGGCTGCGCCCTGCCTGGCCAGATGCCACACTGCACCCCCCTGTATGTCTTGCCCGCTTCCGCTCTCACTCCCGCTGTCGCTCTCTCTCCCCCCTCTCTCTCTCTCTCTCCCCCCTCTCTCTCGAACTATCTCTTTTTTTTGTTCTCTCTCTCTCTCTCTCTTTCTCTCTACCCCCCTCACCCTTGCATGTAGTAAGCCAGCATGGGCCCCAACCGTTGTGTAATAGATGCGCTCCATGTGGACCAGCCTATGAGGTGCAATGTGTGATGCAAGCTATGTGGTGCAAGGTGTGTGGTGCAACCTACGTGATGCGATGTATGGTGTGCATATAATTCTTGTTCGCCGTGACTTGTCCATTCCACTGCTCGCGTAATCATACCACCCACCCACCCGCAAATTTGGTTGCAAAACACGTGCCGCGGGGACTGCGATGAAGATTTGGAATTGGATGGCGCATCTCTGCGACCGCACTAGCTCGCGCATGCTGGCGGCCAGACAATTTGGCGCTACCGACGTGGCCGCCGTGGCGCTGACCGTTGGGCACTTCCCAACGGGCAGTTCAATGCGAGCCGGCAAATTGGGCGAACGCGGTATCATTGCGACGCCGACAATGGTTGACACGATGATGCGAGCAACGATGGTGGTGACGGTGATGCCGACGACGACGGCAAGGCCAATGACGGCGCCGATGTTGACAACACCCGCCGATAACGATGACGATGTCTTCGCGTCGGTGATGAAAGCTATGGAGTGAGTTTACATGCGCGCGCGGCCCACGCGCGCGAGTGGCCCGCGAGGTATCATTTGAGACGGATCGTGCTCCCCAGCACGCGCGCAACGGCGTGCGAGCGATTTCGGCGTGCGGCGCGAAAGGCCCGTTTGGCCGAATTGAATGAGCATGTCGATCAATTATTGTTTGTTGTCTAGAAAAAGAATCGCGGAAACGCGAGCGCAGGCAGTCTGAAACATGCTGTTGCTAAACCATGTGTGGTGTTGTGTTCTGAACACTCGGTTTTGAAACCCTAGCGACATTCAACATTTTCCAGTCAAGGGACTTCCGCATGCGCGCGCAACGACGCGCGCGTGCACTTCGTCCCGTTGCAAGGGGTCCTCGCGACAACACGCGCGCAGGGCCGTTCGAACGACTCCGACATGCGCGCGCGAGAGGCCCGCTTGGCAGCAACTTGAAGAAAGGTCGAACACGCTTTTTAACAGCAAAAACCGCAAGCGCCCAAGCGCAAACTGTTTGGGACAGATCAAACTGCGAGCTCATGAAATTTATATGTTTCGGGACACTCGGTTTTGACATCCTTACGAAACCTACGATTTCTTGGAAACAAAATTCGGCATGCGCGCGCGACGACGAGCGCGTGCGCACTTGGTCCAATGTGTGTTGTTCGGATGTTTGAAAACTTCTGGCTTTTAATAAAAGGGTGCGCGCATAGTTCTTTGGGGCAGAGGATGAAGGGGGGGCGGATACTGGCGTGCCTGGGATGTTACGAACCCAGATTTAAGATGGACGATGGGACAAAACCATACGTACATTGCAATACGACAAGGCGAACCGGGAAGCCTGGGGGGGAGGGGAATAGATCCGAACATTGTTTGAGACAGGAGAACTCACAAATGCTCGCAGTGAGTTGTCAACTCCACTGCTCGCGCAGTGATACCACCCACCCACCCGCCACTTGGCTTGCAGAGCCCATGCGACGGCGCCTGCGATGAGTGCTTGGCGCTGGCCTGTGCGTCTCTGCGGCCGTGCTGGCCCGCGCATGCTGGCGCGCGCGGCGGCCAGCTGGTGCTGCGCGACCGGCGCGGCCGCCGTGGCGCCGACCGCCGGGCACTTCCCGGCAGGAACTCCGGTGCTGGTCGGTGACTTGGGCGAACGCGGTATCATCGCGACGCCGGCAACGGTAGACGCGATGATGATGCGGGCAGCGATGGTGGTGGCGATGGCGGCGACGACGACGGCCAGGCCAATGACGGCGCCGATGTTGATAACACCCGCCGGTGACGATGACGATGTCCTCGCGTCGGTGATGAAAGCTATGGAGTGAGTTTACATGCGCGCGCGGCCCACGCGCGCGAGTGGCCCGCGTGGTATCATTTGAGACGGATCGTGCCCCCCAGCATGCGCGCGTTCGGATGAGTTAGTTGAACATGTGGCGCGAGAGTCCCAACTGGCAGAACTGGATGACAAGGTTGGAAAACCTATGGTTGCCCTAAGAAGTCGAAAGAGCGCGCAGGCTTGTTTGATTGCCTTTATGTTTTTGCGACAGTCGTCTTGGACGTCCTTACGACAACTAAAGTTTTTGAAATATTCCGGCAAGCGCGCGACGACGCGCGCGTGTGCGCCTCGTCCATGTTTTGCAAAGGATTATTTCGACAACACGCGCGCAAAGGGCGATCGAACGATTTCGACATGCGCGCGCGAGGGACGCGTTTGGTAGCATTTCAAGGGAATGTTGAAAACCTACCGTTCTTTCCCTTCACAAAATCTACAAGAGCCCGAGCAGCACTTCTTTTTCTGAAGATACATGCTGCGAAACTATGTGTTTTAGATGTTTTCGTGAAGTTCGAATTGAAAATCCGTGCAACACCTCAGGTGTTTTAACGATTTCGAGCTGCGCGCGCGACGACACGCATGTGCGCAGTTCGTCCAATGTTTGCAAGGGGCTCTAGAAAACGTATGGCTTGGGAATACACGAGTGTGCGCGCATTGAATTTCTTGCAGAGGATGAGGGGGGGATACCAGCCTGCCTGGGATTGTATGAACTCATATTTCGGATGGACGATGGGGCACAATTGCACGTAAATTGCACATCCCCAAGGGGACCCGATAAGTCAGGGGGGTAGATCCTAACACATTTCAGGTAGGAGAATACATGTGGCGCTCTCGGCGTAGTGCAATATATGCGGTTCAAGCTGGGTGGTGCAACCTAAGTGGTGCAATCTCTCTGGTGCAATCCATGTGGTGGACCCCGCGTGATGCAAAAGCAGAAACCCACAGCAATGCAAAGCTGCAAAAAACCATGCAGAGCAATGCAAAAAGCACGACATAGCAATGCAAAGCAACACAAAGCAGCACGCTGCGATTGCAAAGCAGTGCGGTTGTGATGAAATGCGATTGCAATGCGGTGTCCATGCGACGTGCTGCAGCGGGCGGCGACGAGGCGACGAGGCGGCGAGCGGCGACGGCGGCCACGTGGCGGCCAGAGCGGCCCGCCAGCCCAGGCGGCGGGCGGCGACGGGCGACGACGAGGTGGCAACGAGGCGGCGACGGCGGCCACATGCGGCGACGGCGGCCACATGCGACCCGCAGGCCCAGTTCCTTAGAAGATACATGAGAACCCCCCTACACGCAAGCACTGTTTGGGGAACGCTATGTATGATCTCTCTCTTCCTCTTGTTCCTTCCTTCCTTCTCTCTCTCTCTCTCTCTCTGTCTCTCGCTTGCAATTAACGCGTTCATTCATTCATTGAAGCGTTACATCAGCCAGGTTTCCTGCACCTATCAGCAAAAAAGAGCCATCATCTCTGAAAGATGATTTCCCGCACACGCATGGCATCTGCATGGACGATTCTCTGGGTCCCGGAGCGATCTCTGCGTTCCGGAGTGGGCAATCTACGTGTATATATATATAAATATATATAGAGAGAGAGAGAGATATGCTTCTATATTCATGAATCGTCGCCAACGTCCCTGCACGATGTGAGCGTGTTAAAATGCCCTGGGATGCTTTGCACGGTTGTTGGACTCCCCCCTCTACCACCAGACAACTGCATGCATTCCCCCTGCTCTCGGTGACACCTTATCATAAAAAATTGATGGCCCCGCGCTCCCCAAGTCACGATCCCCCGTAAAACAACTGTGTGACCGCGCCCCGAGTTTCCAAGACGCCCCTGGCATGCAACCAGGGAAACCAAATGGCTCAAGATGCCTCGAAGACGGGCCAAGACGGCCCCAAGGCGGCCGACTATGGCCTCAAGCCTGCCCAGGACCCCTCAAGACTAGCCCCAAAAGGACCTCCAACTGGACCCGAAGAAGCCAACCTCATGTATGTCACGCTTGTTGGGAATTGGGAATAATGATCGTCCGTCAGCTCAAGACGGCCCAACAAGCCTCAGAGATGGCCCTAAGACGGCCCAGGAAACCCACACGGGCGTCCAAAGATCGCACAGGAGGACCCCACGAGGGCCCGAGAAGCATCCAAGACGGCTACAAAATGGCCCAAGAGGGCGTCCCGTGAGATCTCAGGCTGCCATAGAAGGCCCATCGACTGCCAATGACGGCGCCAAGACGGCCTCACGGCGGCCCCAAAACACCCACCATACTGCCAAGAGGACCCAGACGGCCCCAAAGGGCCCCAAGGAGCTTCCAAGACTGTCTCACAGGAGGCCAAGGCAGCCGCAAGACGGCCCAAACGAGTTTCATCATAACTGCTCAAATAGTACCGACGAAAGGAGTCACGTGTGACGGCCTTTCTCTCCCTCTTCCTCCTCCTCCTCGTCCTGCCCACCCTCCTCCTCCTCCTCATCATCCTCCTCCTCCTCCGCCTCCTCCTCCTCCTACTCCTCCTCCACCCGCTCTTCCTCCTCCTCCTCCTCCTCCTCCTCCTCCTCCTCCTCTTCCTCCTCCCCCATAACCATCACCGTCACCATCCTCATTATCATCACTTTAATCGCCATCAGCATCATCATCATAACCGTCACCCTCAACATCATCACCACCACCACCATCAACAAGTGCTGTCACGCGCGACTGCCTTCCATGCTCCCTCGAAAAGAGGGCGAGGCTGACACGGTGGCGGGACCTGTTGCAGGCAACTGGATATCAAACGGTACGTATCTCTCGCTTTCGCTCGATCACGCTGGTGATACGTGAATATATGTTGTTTTTTTTTGTTTCTCTCTCTCTCTCTTTCTCCCCCTCCCGTATCCTGAGAGGCTCTCCTGGGACACTATATATATATATATGTGTATGCATGTATATATATACGTATATATATATATATGTCTATACATGTATATAATCGTATAGTGTCCCATCCCTATATCCCTAGATATCTACGGATCTATCACAGACCCGCCCAGCCCCATCACTCTCCCTCTCTCGAATTCGTTCTCCGTGTGTACAGGCGCTTACGTATAAACATGTACGCATACACATCTGCTATCTTACACATGTGTGTATGTCGTATATGCCTCCAGTCCGCCTCTTTTTCTCTGTCTCTATCTCTCTCCCTCCCGACCTCTACATAAACCACTCTTGTTAAGCACACGCAGCCCACTATCTCACATGTCTGCAGAGCCTCCCTCGAAACCAATGCAACACACGTAACATATAATACAGCGATCTACATGTGGAAACACGTATGTGTACATCTGTGTACATGTACATGTACATGTACATGTGCACATGTAGATGCATCACTGTCTCCAGGTGTGCGTCCATTTCTACATAGGCATTTGCATCTCTTCGCGTCTGTATGTGTGTCTATGCATATAGGCATGTACATACATGCATACAAGCGAACCGTACATGCATACATATGCATCGGTCTCTCTCTCTCTCTCCCCCCTATCGCTCCCTACCTCTATCTCTCCATGCCTCTGTGTACATGCACATATACACACGATGGAGTTGCATACACATGTCTACACACAGGCAACTTTGTATCAGCCACTATCCCCTCTATCATGCGCATATCACGACACTTGTCCACATTATGTATGTATGTAAACGTGTGTGTGTATACATATAAACATACATATCTATGCCCATCCCGCTCTCTGCCTCCATCCCCTCTTGCAGCCATGATTCGGTAAGATATTACACATGCGGCGAAAAGCTCAAACGATCGGCTCGTCTCGTTGAGTATACAACCCAAGGCACTGCCCCGATGACCCACACTGGCATGCTCTAGATCGCGAAACATGGCCCCAGGCCTCCAGCGCGAAGCAAGATTGCACTCACACGCGCACACACACACAAGCACTACCATAAGCTGTATCTACTCGTGCGGAACCAACAACCAAGCGACCTGTCCACACCGTGACACGCGCCTGTCTTCGGAAATTCTTTGTGGACGACCCCGATTGTCCGAGTCAAGAGCGGCTTGCCCTTGGCCCCTGCTGGCCAGGCCTCTCCGAAACATGGCCCCCAGAAACCCTTCCCGCGGACCAGCTCTTCGTCCCACGCCGCACTCGGACGCCCAAAGGAGGTCGGGCCGGGCCTCCATGGCAGCAGAAACCCGACCGCTCCGATACATCCCCAGCACGGAGATTCCTTTCTCTTGGGCCCGCACAGCGCATGAGAAGAACATTGGCGGAGTCAATAAAAGTGGTGCGAATCCGAATTCGGATTGGTTTTGTGAGGCGGTGGATGCGATTTCCGTCCGCGCGGATCTGACTCCAAATGTTGTGCATCTCATGTCAGATTGCTTCTCACGCGGACCCGCTGTATACCCTGACGCCCACAGGCTAACGCACGCAGCTTATCCAGAGGCCGTGATTTTGGCGTCGCCGACGCTCTCTCGCCAATCGCTCATCGCCGCGGACGCCTCGAAACCTTCTCCCGGCGGACAACGGTGGCGATGGATCGACCTGTGGGCTTCGCCTAACTACAACAGGTTGACCTTGCCGCCGCGGACGGGGGCACTCTTCTTACTACTATCACAACTACCACTGCGAACTAGAACACGATGATTACTACAATTCGTACTACCTTCTTCCATTTATCTTTCAGTTGACGCGTTGTTCCGAGTAGCGTTCGGATTATGGCCACACTTCCTAGATCAGGAGTGCAATCATCACGATAACGCCCAGTCGTCGGATTATTCTTCTTACTATGAGTTGTATGACCCTTCCTCTGCTCCTCCCGTGGTGAACACGAAATGGCATAAACAAACACGTTCGGTGGGCCGCGCAAATTTATCGAATCGGCGCTGGAGCCTCCTGGCGGCGCCTCCGGCGCCGATCCAGGAAACCCGCGCGGACCTCCAGAAATTTACGTTGATGTCATGCTGCCCACATCGAAGACGATCGACGTGTGGATAGCCGAATGATCCAGGATAGGCTTTGCCAGAGAAAGGCCCTATTCGGCGAAGCGAGGCGCCCCTGCTGGAAGGCATACCCAGGCTGGAGAGCAGCCGAATACCTATGAAAACAGACCCCAACCCTCCCGACGACAGAGACGGCGACGACAACGACGACGACGACGACGCCGACGACTCGTACGACGCTTCCTCTACTCTTCCAGCTCCCCGCTGCTGTCCAGTCGGAGTTCTTTCCTGACGGCGCCAGGGGGGGATTCTTTCTGTTCAGGACCCCCGTCCCTGCCAGCAGCCCCTCTTCCAGTCGGAGTCCTTTCCTGACGGTGTTGGGGGGCACAAGCTTTCACCACCCCCGCTTCCACCATCGTCTCCTCCCGCACACCGGGATGCGGGCAGGGGCGCTCGTAGCCGCGCCCGCGAACCAGACCTGCTCCAAACTGGAACCCTTGCGCTCTCCTCTTCCCGCTCCATCCCTCCCTCCCTCCCTCCCTCCTCCTCCCCTCCCTCGTCCTCCTCCTCCTCCTCCTCTTCCTCCTCCTTCTCCTCCTCCTCCTCATCCTCCTCCTCCTCTCCTCCTCCACCTCCTCCTCCTCCTCCTCCTCCTCCTCCTCCTCCTCCTCCTCCTCCTCCTCCTTACTCCCGTGCAGTCGCCTCCTCCCGAACCGCCGGGGTGCGGGCAGGGGCGCTCGCGGCCCCGCCCGTGGATCAGACCTGGTCCGAACCGTTGCGCTCTCCTCCCCCCCTCCCCCCCTCCCCCCCTCCCCCCCACCCCTCCTCCCCCCCCCCCCACCCTCCCTCCCACCCTCCCTCCCCCCCTCCCCCCCCCCCTCCCTCCCCCCCCTCCCCCCCACCCTCCCTCCACCCTCCTCCCACCCTCCCTCCCACCCTGCCTCCTCCGACGACGACGGCGGCGACGACGACGACTCCTATGATGACCCTTCCTCTACTCCTCCAGCTCCCCGCCGCTTTCCAGTCGCATTCCTTTCCTGACGGCGCCAGGGGAGGAACGTTTCAGTCTCTGCCAGCGGCCCTTCTTTCAGTCGTAACCTCTTCTTGACGGTGCCGGCGGTGGCGGCGACGACTCGGATGACCCTTCCTCTCCTCCAGCCTGGCTGCTTTCCAGCCGTAGCCTTTTCCTGACGGCGCCGTGGGGGTAAGTTTTTCACCACCCGGGGTGCGGACAGGGGTGAGGGGCAACGATAGGGGGGGATAGACACAGGGGGGATGCATCGACCTGGAATCGGCGATACATCTCCGATAGATCGGCGATAGGCCCCCGATAGCGAATCCGCACCTTCCTGGGCGGGTTGGGGCTATCGGGCCCTTATCGGCGATCCATTGGCGATTGGGAGTCCATGCATCCCCCCCTTTGCCTATCCCCCCCTATCGTTGCCCCCGAAGGGGCGCTCGCAGCCGCGCCCGCGTATCAGACCTGGTCTCGGGGATCTTCCGACCCAGGTCAACGCAGACCCAGGCCAGTCAGGCCTTGCAGAATCCTGCAGGATCCTGCAGGACCCTGCACCCAAACCCAGGCCAACGCGAGGGATCCTGCAAGATCCTGCAGGATCCTGCACCCAAGCCCGGACCAACCCTGACCTTCCAGAGAGCTATTTTTTAGCACTGGAGACCTAAAAACCTAAAAAGCTTAGCGAAACAGCCTAAAACCAAAACGTAGAATAGCTTTGGGATAGGTTTGTAAGTCGGGTGTTATTTTTTTGCCCTCCTGGAAGGTCAGGGAATGCGACCCTGGCCCTACAGGGTCCTGCAAGACCGGGCGCTCTGGCGGACCCCCGCCTCGAGCCCCGAGGGTCCGAACTGCTGGCCTCTCTGGCGCTCGACCGCTCGAGCTCTGCCGCTCGACCGCTCCAGGCCCGCGCACCCGAAGGGAGCCGAGGCGCGGGCACCGGCCTTCCCCGGAGACCATCCCTCCCTGGGCGCCCGCGGGCGCTATCAATCAATCAATCAATCAATCAATATATCTATCTATGTATATCTATCTATCTATCTATATATCTATATCTATCTATCTATCTATCTATCTATCGATCGATCTATATATCTATATATCTATCTATCTATCTATCGATCTATCTATCTATATATCTATATATCTATCTATCTATATATCGATCTATATATCTATATATCTATCTATCTATCTATCTATCTATCTATATATCTATCTATCTATCTATCTGTATATCTATCTATCTATATATATATATATATATATATATATATACCTATCTGTCTATATATATATCTATATATCTATCTATCTATATGTCTATATATCTATCTGTCTATCATTATATTTATCGATATATCGATCTATGCATATATATGAATATATACCTACCTATAAAAATATATCTATGTATATATCAATATATATATATATACATACATATGTTTCAATCTATATATCTATATATACATTTATAGACATACAAATATCTATATACCTATATATTGATATATATATATATATATATATGTCTATCTATCTATACATAGATATACACCATCATACATATATATATACATATGGACCGATCTATATATCCATATATAGGTGTATATATATATATGTCTAGATGTCTGTCGATCGATGTATGTATATCTATATATATACACATGTATGTATATATCGATATATATATGGATATATGTATATGTCTACCTATCTATATGTGGTTACGGCCCCTCCCGGTACCAACCTTGATGTTTTATTTTATGTTTTTCAATTTTTATTGTTTTTTATATTTTTTATTGTTTTTTTTTTTTTTTTTGTTTTTTTTTTTTTTTTTTTTTTTTTTTTTTTTTTTTTATAAAAAAAAAAAAAAAAAAAAAAAAAAAAAAAAAAAAAAAAAAAAAAAAAAAAAAATGTTAAATTTTCCAGGAGCCTCTCCTGGGGCCGCCGTCGTGACTCCAGCTCGCCGCCTGTGGAGGGAGGGGGCTCCTGGAAAATTTAAAAATTTTTAAAAAATTGATTTTTTTTTTCCAAAAAAAAAAAAAAAAATAGAGCACCAGGCGAAATAGCCATTCCTTGGAACAGTGGCTGGAAAATGCAGGTGTCGCCTGGTACTCTATTTAATTTTTTAATTTTTTTATTTTTTTTATTTTTTTTAATTTTCCAGGAGCCCCCCTGGGGCCGCCGTCGTGACTCCAGCTCGCCGCCTGGGGAGGGAGGGGGCTCCTGGAAAATTAAAAAAATTAAGAAAATTTAAAAATTTAAAAAATTAAAAAAATTAAATAGAGTACCAGGCGAAATAGCCATTCCTTGGAACAGTGGCTGGAAAATGCAGGTGTCGCCTGGTGCTCTATTTAATTTTTCATTTTTTTCTGATTTTTGTTATTTTTTAATTTTCCAGGAGCCTCCCTGGGGTCGCCGCCCTGGACTCCAGCTCGCCGCCTGGGGAGGGAGGGGGCTCCTGGAAAATTTAAAAAATTAAAAAAATTAAATAGAGTACCAGGCGAAATCGCCATTCCTTGGAACAGTGGCTGGAAAATGCAGGTGTCGCCCGGTGCTCTGTTTATTTTTTTTTATATTTTTTAGATTTTTTAAATTTTTTTAATTTTCCAGGAGCCTTCCTGGGGCCGCCGCCCTGGACTCCAGCTCGCCGCCGGGGGGAGGGGGGGGGGGCTCCTGGGAAATTTAAAAAATTAAGAAAATTAAAAGAATTAAACAAAATTAAATAGAGTACCAGGCGAAATCGCCATACCTTGGAACAGTGGCTGAAAATGCAGGTGTCGCCTGGTGCTCTATTTATTTTTTTTTTTTTGATTTTTTTTTATTTTTTTTAATTTTCCAGGAGCCTCCCTGGGGCCGCCGCCCTGGACTCCAGCTTCACCAGCATCAATCAGCAGCAGCAGTAGCTAGTAGTAGTAGTGGTGATCACGGTACGGCGACGACTCTGAATTTGAGATGAGTTATGTAAGCTTCTGGGTGGACTCCGAAATCCGCAAAAGCTTACAGAACTCGGGTCGCAATGCGAAGTTGTTTGATATTTTAGGGTGAAGGCAAAATGCTCAAAGCTTACATAACCCTTCTCAAATTCAAAGTTATGTAAGCTTCTGTGTGGACTCTAAAACCAACAAAAGCTTACATAACTTTGAATTTGAGATGATTTATGTAAGCTTCTGGGTGGACTCCGAAATCCGCAAAAGCTTACATAACTCGTGTCGCAATGCGAAGTTGTTTGATATTTTAGGTTGAAGGCAAAATGCACAAAGCTTACATAACCCTTCTCAAATTCAAAGTTATGTAAGCTTCTGGGTGGACTCTAAAACCTACAAAAGCTTACATAACTTTGAATTTGAGATGAGTTATGTAAGCTTCTGGGTGGACTCCGAAATCCGCAAAAGCTTATATAACTCGTGTCGCAATGCGAAGTTGTTTGATATTTTAGGTTGAAGGCAAAATGCACAAAGCTTACATAACCCTTCTCAAATTCAAAGTTATGTAAGCTTCTGGGTGAATTCCGAAATCCACAGATGCTTACATAACTCCTGTCGCAATGCAAAGTTGCGTGGGCTTCTGGGTTGAACGCAAAAAAACACAAAGCTTACACGAACTGCCCAAACACATAGTTATGTAAGCTTCTGGGTGTACTACGAGATCCACAAAAGCGTACATAACCTGTGCCGCAACCCAAGTTAAGTAACGTGCTGGGTGTACTGTGGCGCGCCATGTGGTGCAACACGCGTGGTGTATGCCATGTGGTGCAACCTATAAGGCGCAAGTCTGTGTGATGCAGTCTATGTGGTGCACTCCACGTGATTCACCGAATATTGATGCACCTTTTGGGTGCGGAGAGGGGCAGTGCAACACAGCACCAAACTTACATGACCTCCGTTGCGCATTTTGGCCCAGGCACGCGGCGCAAGGCCGTGAACCGTCGGGAGAATGCCTGACAATACTTACCCATCGCGCGCGGAATGGGTATCATGGTTCGATGAGTTTGCTCAGTATGTTCCTTTGGATATCCAAAATATGAGGGATATCATGCCAGACTTGGTTAAGGTCTGCCAATCGCAAAAAGGTATTATTGTAATGTGCGTAGTGATCAAAATCTCACAGGCTCGCAACGATTTCTTGGCACTTCTGCAAACGAACTTTCGCAAGTTAGTGGTAGGTAACAGGTCCCTGACAAAAGACATGTTCAACATTTTCAGTGAGCTTGTTGACAGAGTGGCTGAGGCAGGTGATATTTTCGAAGAGGAGACCTCCGCCATAGGGGGGCCACTCAAACAACATGGCTTCTTGGTACAAATGCAGCGCTTCGGCGCGATAGAGCCAGCGCAGCCTGGGCGCAACACCATTCAACTAGGATGCACTGGAAACGCGTACAAAAAATTACAGTTCACACCAGCAGCCGGAGAGGAAATTGACAAATTCCCGCAGCTACATGACGCCGTCGAGGCCGTGTGTTCTTTGGGGCCACCGGAGAGCCTGCTAGCGTACAAGCAGATGATGTCCTACGTCGTGACGTGCTTCAATCGGCACCGCGTAGTGGGAATGTCCAGCGCATGCGTCTGTAGTGAATGGGCGGCGCGGTCTCTGATTGACGCGTTTATGCACGTCAACGGCGTTGACCGCCTGGATATTGACCCCGAAGACCTGATCGAGACCCTGCCTGGCCCCGACGAGAATAATTGTCGCGCAGACATTGCGGAGAAGTTCAAGGTCAAAACGGTGTCAGCTCTTCTTCAGAAGTTGCGGGGTGAAGGGATCCATCAAATGCTTTCGGCGCACCTGTTCACTATGATATTCTGTCTTGTGAAAGGTATTGGGCAAAGGACACCGATGCCTCGGTGCAGGGGCGTTCGTCCGCTGCTGGCATACACGTGGTGCACAAAAAAATGCAATACCAAAGTTTGTCTGCGTTCTTGTCATACACGCACAAGAAGCTGTTTGGAAAATCAATAACGTCCCCTGCCCAGCGCACGTGGTGCATCATTTTCAATCACGATTATGACGACGAAGACAAACTAGTGTTGAAGAACTGTCAAAGCTTACAAAGGTTGCCACTGGATGTAAGGTGCGGTGAGCGCGACGTACGCTTCTGCGCCGCCGTCCATTGTCAGTCTTATCGCCAGGCCTCCTACAATGAGCAGGAAGACACAGTTGTGTACAAGGTTGCCACCCTGTCCGCATTGGCCAAAAAGGCCGCTGTTCCCGCAAGCACGTCAAAGCGCCAGAAGCTGCGTTGATCGCTGAAATATTGTAATTTTAAAGTGACGGGTCCCAAAAAATGAGCGGGTGACTTCATCGTCGTCGTCGTCGTCGTTTTCGTCGTCGTTCCCCCTTTTCCGCCCCCGTCCTCCCGTGCGACGAAAACGTCGACGGCGAACGACCGCGACCGCGATCCCGACCTCGACCGCGGCCACGACGACGACGACGACGACGACGACGACGACCACGACGACGACGACGACGACGACGACGACGACGACACGACGACGACGACGACGACGACACGACGACCACGACGACCACGACGACGACGACGACGACCACGACGACGACGACGACGACGACGACGACGACGACGACGACCACGACGACGACCACGACGACGACGACGACGGGACTGGCCAAGGGGCTTGAGCACCAGGTCAAAGGAGCACGACAAGCGGGTCGGCGAGGAGCGGGCGGCGACGACGACGACGACGGTGCTGGTCAAGGGTCGAGCACCAGGCCAGAAGGGCGCCACAAGCGCGTCGGCGAGAGCAGGCGGTGACGGACGAAAAGGTTGGCACGGGGGGGGGCCGTGAGCTATGTGGTTACGGCCCCTCCCGGTACCAACCTTATTGATGTTGTATTTTTTTTTTTCAGTTTTTTTTTTTTTCTTAATTATTGATTTTTTTTTTTTTTTTTTTAAAAAAAAAAAAAAAAAAAAAAAAAAAAAAAAAAAAAAATCCAGGAGCCTCCCTGGGCCGCCGTCGGTCGGACCCAGCTCCCGCGCCTGTGGAGGAGGGGGCTCCTGGAAAAGTTATATATATATTATATATAATTTTTTTAAACAAAAAAAAAAACAAAAAAAAAAAAAAAAAAGCAGTTAACAGGCGAAATGGCATTAATTGGAACAGTGGCTGGAAAAATGCAGGTGTCGCCCGGTGCTCTATTTAATTTTTTGATTTTTTTTTTTTTTAAACAAAAAAAATTTTCATTTTTAAAAAAAAATTCCAGGAGCCTCCCTGGGGCCGCCGTCGTGACTCCAGCTCGCCACCTGGGGAGGGAGGGGGCTCCTGGAAAATTTAAAAAATTAAAAACATTTTAAATTTTTTTTTTAAAAAAAATAAAAAAAAATAAATAGAGTACCAGGCGAAATCGCCATACCTTGTGGCTGGAAAATGCAGGTGTCGCCTGGTACTCTATTTATTTTTTTTTATTTTTTTTTTGATTTTTTTTATTTTTTTAATTTTCCAGGAGCCTCCCTGGGGCCGCCGCCCTGGACTCCAGCTCGCCGCCTGGGGAGGGAGGGGGCTCCTGGAAAATTAAAAAAAATAAAAAAATTAAATAGAGTACCAGGCGAAATCGCCATTCCTTGGAACAGTGGCTGAAAAATGCAGGTGTCGCCTGGTACTCTATTTTTTTTTAAAAAAAAATTTGTTTGATTTTTTAAATTTTTAAATTTTCCAGGAGCCTTCCTGGGGCCGCCGCCCTGGACTCCAGCTCGCCGCCGGGGGGAGGGGGGGGGGGCTCCTGGGAAATAAAAAAAATTTAAAAATTTGAAAAAATAAAAAAATTAAATAGAGTACCAGGCGAAATCGCCATACCTTGGAACAGTGGCTGAAAAATGCAGATGTCGCCCGGTGCTCTATTTTTTTTCTTTTTTTTTATATTTTTTAAATTTTTTTAATTTTCCGGGAGCCTCCCTGGGGCCGCCGCCCTGGACTCCAGCTTCACCAGCATCAATCAGCAGCAGCAGTAGCTAGTAGTAGTAGTGGTGATCACGGTACGGCGACGACTCTGAATTTGAGATGAGTTATGTAAGCTTCTGGGTGGACTCCGAAATCCGCAAAAGCTTACATAACTCGGGTCGCAATGCGAAGTTGTTTGATATTTTAGGGTGAAGGCAAAATGCTCAAAGCTTACATAACCCTTCTCAAATTCAAAGTTATGTAAGCTTCTGTGTGGACTCTAAAACCACAAAAGCTTACATAACTTTGAATTTGAGATGATTTATGTAAGCTTCTGGGTGGACTCCGAAATCCGCAAAAGCTTACATAACTCGCGTCGCAATGCGAAGTTGTTTGATATTTTAGGTTGAAGGCAAAATGCACAAAGCTTACATAACCCTTCTCAAATTCAAAGTTATGTAAGCTTCTGGGTGGACTCTAAAACCTACAAAAGCTTACATAACTTTGAATTTGAGATGAGTTATGTAAGCTTCTGGGTGGACTCCGAAATCCGCAAAAGCTTATATAACTCGTGTCGCAATGCGAAGTTGTTTGATATTTTAGGTTGAAGGCAAAATGCACAAAGCTTACATAACCCTTCTCAAATTCAAAGTTATGTAAGCTTCTGGGTGAATTCCGAAATCCACAGATGCTTACATAACTCCTGTCGCAATGCAAAGTTGTGTGGGCTTCTGGGTTGAACGCAAAAAAAACCACACAAAGCTTACACGAACTGCCCAAACACATAGTTATGTAAGCTTCTGGGTGTACTACGAGATCCACAAAAGCGTACATAACCTGCGCCGCAACCCAAGTTAAGTAACGTGCTGGGTGTACTGTGGCACGCCATGTGGTGCAATACGCGTGGTGCATGCCATGTGGTGCAACCTATAAGGTGCAAGTCTGTGTGATGCAGTCTATGCGGTGCACTCAACGTGATTCACCGAATATTGATGCACCTTTTGGGTGCGGAGAGGGGCAGTGCAACACAGCACCAAACTTACATGACCTCCGTTGCGCATTTTGGCCCAGGCACGCGGCGCAAGGCCGTGAACCGTTGGGAGAATGCCTGACAATACTTACCCATCGCGCGCGGAATGGGTATCATGGTTCGATGAGTTTGCTCAGTATGTTCCTTTGGATATCCAAAATATGAGGGATATCATGCCAGACTTGGTTAAGGTCTGCCAATCGCAAAAAGGTATTATTGTAATGTGCGTAGTGATCAAAATCCCACAGGCTCGCAACGATTTCTTGGCACTTCTGCAAACGAACTTTCGCAAGTTAGTGGTAGGTAACAGGTCCCTGACAAAAGACATGTTCAACATATTCAGTGAGCTTGTTGACAGAGTGGCTGAGGCAGGTGATATTTTCGAAGAGGAGACCTCCGCCATAGGGGGGCCACTCAAACAACATGGCTTCTTGGTACAAATGCAGCGCTTCGGCGTGATAGAGCCAGTGCAGCCTGGGCGCAACACCATTCAACTAGGATGCACTGGAAACGCGTACAAAAAATTACAGTTCACACCAGCAGCCGGAGAGGAAATTGACAAATTCCTGCAGCTACATGACGCCGTCGAGGCCGTGTGTTCTTTGGGGCCACCGGAGAGCCTGCTAGCGTACAAGCAGACGATGTCCTACGTCGTGACGTGCTTCAATCGGCACCGCGTAGTGGGAATGTCCAACGTATGCTACTGTAGTGAATGGGCGGCGCGGTCTCTGATTGACGCGTTTATGCACGTCAACGGCGTTGACCGCCTGGATATTGACCCCGAAGACCTGATCGAGACCCTGCCTGGCCCCGATGAGAATAATTGTCGCGCAGACATTGCGGAGAAGTTCAAGGTCAAAACGGTGTCAGCTCTTCTTCAGAAGTTGCGGGGTGAAGGGATCCATCAAATGCTTTCGGCGCACCTGTTCACTATGATATTCTGTCTTGTGAAAGGGTATTGGGCAAAGGACACCGATGCCAGGGTACGGTCGATATATATATGGATATATGTATATGTCTACCTATCTATATGTCTATCAATCTGTATATATATTTATACATATATATATATGTATATGTATGTGTATATATATATATATATATGTATATATATGGTCCCAGAGATCCAGCGCATGGAAAAATCAGGGCGGAGGTTTTTCGCAACGCTCGGCGTCCGAGGGCCCTCGCCGGGCCCCGGGACCGTCCACGAAACGAAGCAGGAGGAAAAACCGTTCCCGCGGGATGACCCTGACCTTCCAGGAGGGCTGAAAAATAGCACGCGACTTAAAAACCTATCCTAGAGCTATTCTACGTCTTAGTTTTAGGCTGTGTCGCTTCGTTTTTTAAGTTTTTAGGCCTCCAGTGCTAAAACGTAGCTCTCTGGAAGGTCAGGGGATGGGTCGACACTTCCGGGGACCCCGCACGGAAAAAAAAAACACGACATCGGATCTCTGGGGCGTGTGCAGCTCCTCGTGCTCCCCCCCTGGCGCCCCTGCCCCGCGCGGATGACCCGTCCCCAGACCCCCGACGCGTCGTCGTGACTTCTTCTCTCACACCGTCGACCCCCCCGAGGTCTGAACCCCTGCCCAGGGACCGGCGTTGCATCCCGAGCCGGTTTTCTCACGCCCCCGGATGCCCCCGGGGCCCGCTATATGAGGGCCATTTACTGGGGGCCGAAAATAACGCCAGACCTCCCGCCGTGGCCTGTTTTCTCGCGACGCGACAGGGGGCCTGGGTCCTCTCCGCCGCCCGCGCCCGCCCCCGCGGGGCCGCCCGACGTCCCCCCCCCCTCCCCCCCGCCTGGCGGCGGCGGGCTGGCCCAGGTCGCCCCGGGCCCGCCGCTCTGCGGAGGAGAGCCCGCGGGCGGCCGCGGCGGGTCCGCCATGGGGGGGCGGGCCCCCCTCCCCCCCCCGGGGGCGCCTCCCCGGGTCGAGGAAGCCCGCCCTGCGAGCAGGGAGGGGCGGCGGGAGGGCGGGGGGCAGGGAGGGCAGGCTCGTCGCGCCAGGCCCGGGGGAGGCAGCCAGGAGGAGGAGGGGGAGGAGGAGGAGGAGGAGGAGGAGGAGGAGGAGGAGGAGGAGGCGGAGAGGAGGAGGAGGCGGAGGAGAGGAGAGGAGGGAGGAGGAGGAGGAGGGAGGAGGAGGAGGAGGGGAGGAGGAGGAGGAGGAGGAGGAGAGAGGAGGAGGAGGAGGAGGAGGAGGAGGAGGAGGAGGGAGGAGGAGGAGGAGGAGGAGGAGGAGGAGGGAGGGGGAGGAGGAGGAGGAAGGAAGGAGGAGGGGGGAGGCGGGGGAGTAGGAGGAGGAGGAGGAGGAGGAGGAGGAGGAGGGGGAGGAGGAGGAGGCGGCAGAGTCAAGACCTCGGCCGCGAAGGCCTCCGTGGACGAGCTCCGAGGGCGCCGCCGCGGGGGCGAGCACTCGGCAGCGAGGCCCCAAGGCTTGAACGTCGGCGCCCCGCGCCAAGGTGGGTCTGGCGGGGCGCGGGGGAGCTGAGGCGGGTGGATCCAGAGGCCTCCTAGATTCTAAATGGGATCGGAGCAGATGGGCTCGATGGATCGCGCCGCATCGCGATACATCGGCGATACCTCGGCGATGCATCGGGCGACGCATCGGCAATGCATCGGGCCGCAGCTGCGCGGGCGATGCATCGGCGATGCACGGGCGATGCAGCTGCGATGTCGGCGGTGCACTGGCGCCGTCGGCGAGGCAGAACTCGGGCTCCACAGCGAGCCGCATCGCCGATGCCTCGGCGGTGCGGCGCGAGCCTCCGACCCCGCCTGCTCCGACCTCGTCCAGGAGGCCGAACGAGGGCCCGGCATGAGGGGGGTGTGGGTGCCTCCAGGAGGCGCCCCGCAGCGAGAGGCCCGCCCCGCGAGCAGGGAGCAGCACGGGAATCATCTCGTCATAAGATTGGCCCAGGAAGCATTCCAGGATTGCCAGAGTTGCCAGCGGCCCCCGTTCCTGCAGCCCGTCGTGGAGCACTCAGGGCACCACCGCTAAGCCGTGCATCCTGCGGGACGCGTGGGCGGAAGAGCGCGCGATTGGCGACTCTTCGGAACATCAACAACAGAGAGCGAGCACGCGGAGCACCCCGCGATTGCGAAGCAGGCAGCTGAGCGCAACGCGACTGTGAAGCAGAAGATGAACCGCAACACTGATGCGAGATGCAGGAAGAGGGAAGAGACAGGGCGAGGGGGTCCGGGAAAAATGAGCGTGTCGTTATCATGGCCTCTTGCTCCTTCCAGGAAGGGGCCGACAGGCGGACGGGGGGCCAGGACGGAGAGGCGCGGAGGTGCCAGGGAGGGGGGGCAGGCCAGGAGGCAACTGCTGGGAGGTCTTCGCGAGAGCGGCGAGAGCCTATGAGGCCAGATGGGCAGGGCCACTCGGTCGGAGCAGCCCCGATTGGGCCCGAGGCTGCGCCCGCCACGCACAAGTGGCGAGGCCTGTGACAGATAGGGCACGCTCTCCGCCACGGGTGCACTGGCGCCGATGCTAGATTCTACCTGGGGGGGGGATCCTGAGGGAGGGCAGAGGCAGGGAGCCCACAAAGGACGTGTGCGCCCAATCATGCACTTGAGCACGGCCCCTCCATCCGCGAGACCGGCCGCGCGGTACGAACGTTCGCGCAGGGCGGACTCTCGACACCAGACGTGTGCGTCAAGTTTTCGCGCCTGCAGAGCCAGAAAGGTTCGCATGAAGGGGCCCAAGGACACACAAACAGATACACACAAACAACAGGATTCCCCATCTTGTCCCGGATCTTCTGTGTTCTTGCCTTCCCCCCCCCCATTTCCCATACTTTCCCATATCTTCCTGGGGGTCGACGATGAATTGTGTCTGTGTGTGTGTTTTTTCCCCTCCTGATCGCAGCGCGCGTCGCTCTGGCGGGGGGGGGGGCGGCCCGCTGCAGGGCGGGCACCCGGCCCGCCGTGGCAGCGCGGGCGCCCGGGCCGCCGCAGCGCGGACGTGGAGGAGGGAGAACGGCCGAGGCGTGGGAGTGGGTCGGGCCGTGTCCCCTGCAGGCGGAGTTGTGGGCGAGAAATAACAACAATTACCCCAGAGGTGTTCCAAAACATAGCCCAAGCAGTAGTCCAGGGACGAGGGACCAGGAGAGGCACGAGGGGCACGCCCGACTTACGCGTGCAGTCAACCCGTACAGTAAGGATGCCCGATAAGGATGCAAGGGCCTTGGAAGCCCATGTCGCAGCTTTTCGACCGGGGCGCGGCCAACAAAGGTGGCCAAGGATGGACCGAGGAGGCAAGGATGCAAGGGTTCCCTTGGGAAGGCTAACCATCCTTACTATGCGGGTTGACTGTAGGAGAGGCACGAGGGACAGGGCACGGGGGAGGAGCGGGGAGGGAGGAGCGGGGAGGGGCGAGCGAGGAGGGAGAGCAGACGCATCGAGCCGGATGAAGAGGAAGGGGGCAAGAGAAAGAGAAGGAGGAGAAGGAAGAGGAGGAGGAGGAGGAGGAGGAGGAGAAGGCGAAGAGGAGGAGGATGGAGGAGGAGGAGAGTGAGGAGGAGGAGGAGAAGAGAGAGGAGGAGGGGAGGAGAGAGTAGGAGGAGGAGTAGAGGAGGAGTAGAAGAGCGTAGAGAAGTAGGAGTCTAGAGTAGGAGTAGGAGGAGGAGGAGGAGGAGGAGGAGGAGGAGGAGGAGGAGGAGGAGGAGGAGGAGGAGGAGGAGGAAGGACGAAGGAGGCAAAGGCCGTGTGCGGGCAACTCGTGTCCCCCGCGCGCGATTGGGGGGGACGGCCACAGCCCGCTGGCCGAGCCGCGGCCAGCGGGCGCCAGCAGCAGTGGCTTGGCCAGGGCACGGCGCGCCCGTCTGGTGCGCGAAGCCCTGGTGCGATGAGAGCGGCGATGGGTACGTAAAGAGACCCCTTGTCCAATCGAGTCCGGAGAAGACTTTTTCGTCGGCGGCTGGACAGAGTCACTGCGCTGGCGAGGAAGCAAAACGGGGCTGTCGTTCAGCAAATTGTGCCACCATGCAAGAGGGGGGGGAGACAACGAAGCGACGGCCGAAGAGGAGGAGGAGGAGGAGGAGGAGGAGGAGGAGGAGGAGGAGAAGGAGGAGGAGGAGGAGGAGGAGGAGGGAGGAGAGGGAGGAGGAGGAGGAGGAGGAGGAGGAGGAGGAGGAGGAGATGAAAAAGCGGGCCGGGGCCGCTCGGGGGAACGGGTGAGTCCGGCAAACACGCACAGCTAGGTATAGTTGGCAGCCCGGGGGCTAGTTGATACGACGCAGCAGCGGCAAAGCTGGGCACATCCGAGAGTTGCAGGCCCAGCTCGTACGGTGTGAAAAGTATGGTGGCAGCAGCAAGGTGGAACCCATTCGGGGAACAAAAACCAGCTCCACGCCATCTGCGATCATGATGGGCATGCCGGATACCAACAGCGCAGGCGACCGCGGACGACCAAGGCCAGGAACTTGCCGCGCAGTACCGCAAGTTGCAGAGCTCGGGCGACCAGCGAGTGTCCGAGGGCAGCGTCGGCGAGACCGCGTCTAAGCAACAGGGCGTGCCAGGCTCTGCCGCCGACGAGGGCGCGGGGCACCTCGAACGCGCTGGACCACACGAGGGCGCTGGGCTACGAAGTCGGAAGGCGCCGGGCTGCCAGAGCGTGCCGGGCCACTGTTCAGAAGACGCTCCTGGGAGCCTTTCGTGATCACCTGAGTGGCCGCAGTGGCTCCTCCAATGGCCACCATTGGACCCCAGCGGCCCCCCGCAAGCCAAGAGCCGCCTCCAGTGTCTCCTCCAGTGGCCCCCCCGCGGCCTCCAATGGCCTCCAGTGGCCTCCCGTAGCCCCCAGTGGCCTCCAGTGACGCAAGCAGACGACTGTGGACCACTGGAGGCGCAGGAAAGTCAGGCCAACTGACAATAAGAGGCTCCCAGGATCGTTTTCTGATTCACTGGACTGCGCTGGGCGGGCAGAGGCGAGCCCGACGCCACCGCGCTGGCCGCGCGGGCGCGCCAGGCTCCCCGGCGCCGGGCGCCGCGCCACTGCAGAGCGCAGCTGCGGGCCAATTGCCAGAAGACGGCGCTGGGCCGCGAGGAGACGCTGGGCTGCGGGAGGGAGGAGGAGGGAGGAGGAGGAGGAGGAGGAGGAGGAGGAGGAGGAGGAGGACAAGGAGGGAGGAAGAAGAGGAGCGAGGTAGGAGGAGGAGGAGGAGGGGGGGGGAGGAGGAGGAGGAGGAGGATGGAGGAGTCGCGAGGCGGCGGAAGGAGGGGGAGGAGAGGAGGAGGAGTAGGGGAGGAGGAGGAGGAGGAGGGCGGAGGAGGAGAGGAGGAGGAGGAGGAGGGAGGAGTGAGTAGGAGGAGGAGGGAGGGAGGGAGGGAGGAGAGGGTAGGGAGGCGGAGGAGGGAGGGAGGGAGGGAGGGAGGGAGGGAGGGAGGGAGGGAGGGAGGGCGGGAGGGAGGAGGGAGGAAGGGAAGGGAGGGAGGGAGGGAGGGAGGGAGGGAGGAGGAGGAGGAGGAGGAGGAGGGAGGAGGAGGAGGAGGAGGAGGAGAGAGAGGAGGAGGAGGAACAGGAGGACAAGAGGAGGTAAAGGAGGAGGAGGAGGAGGAGGGGAGGAGGGGAGAGGAGGAGGAGAAGGGAGTAGGAGGAGGAGGAGGAGGAGGAGGAGGAGGAGGAGGAGGGAGGAGGAGGGCGGAGGAGGAGGAGGAGGCGGCAGGAGGGGAGGAGGAGGAGGAGGAGGAGTAGGAGGAGGGGCAGGGGAACGGAGGAGGAGGAGGAGGAGGAGGAGGAGGGGAGGAGGAGGAGGAGGAGAGGAGTACCCGGAGGAGGGTGGAGGGAGGAGGAAGGAGGAGGAGGAGGAGGAGGGAGGGGTGAGGAGTAGGAGGACGAAAAAGGAGCTGGGCTGCGAGAAGCCGCCGAGCAACCAGAACCCGCGCGGGGCCACGAGGAGGCGCTGAAGGCCGCGAGGAGGCACCGAGCCGCCAGAGCACGCCCTGGCCACCAGGGCACGCCGGGCCCACGCGAGGGCACGCCGGGCGCCACGAGGGCACGCTGGGCCACGGGAGCGCGCCGGGCCTGGAGAAGGCGCTGGGCCACGCCTGACAGAAAGAGCGCCGACCAAGACCCAAGAGGGAGGGGGAAATGGCTATTATCCCCCCTCCTCCTCCCCCCATCCTCTCCCTCCCTCCCTCCTCCCTCCTACCTCCTCCCTCTCCTCTCCTCCTCATCCCCTCCTTTTCCTTTCCTCCTCCTCCTTCCTATCCTCTCCTCCCTCATCCTCCTCCTCCTCCTCCTCCTCCTCCTCCTCCTCCTCCTCCCCCGCTCCGCCACGCAGAGCGGCGTCGATCTTCCAGTGCTGCCCGCGTCAATGAGACGTCTCGTCGCTCTGGCGCTGGGCCAGCTAAAATAACCATGGGCTGCGAGACGGGCCTCGAGAAGGCGCTGGGCTGCGAGAGCACGCTGGACCACCGGGACACGCTGGGCCACCCGAGCACGCCGGGCCATCAGATCACGCTGGGCCACGCCAGGGCGCTGGGCTGCCAGAGATTACCGGGGCCGCGAGTGCGCGCTATGCGTTCGAGAAATCGCGAGTGCGCCTGATAGGACTGCAGGCAAGGCTCGGAAGAGGAAAGGGTACCCCTACCGCTACCCTTCCCTCGGTTTTTTCCCGTTTTGGGGCCTCCTGGGAGGCCCTCGTCGCCACCGCTGGATTCGCCTCGAAATACTTGTCAGACCGCACCCCGGGAGAGGTCCAGAGTAGCGGTATCGGTACCTCTTGGTTTCCCCCAGCGCCGGACTTGAGTGGCACTGAAGGTGAAGTGGCAGACTGGGATGCCTCAGCAGGAATTCAAATCTGACACCGTCGCGATCAAGGTCAAGCGCACCAATGTGGAGTGCTTGCGGCGTTGGCAGCAATACAATTTCAAGCTGCCAGGGGCTTTCAATACTACGCCATGCCCGTAAACGACTACATCTTCAACACGTCAACCGCCTCTACGACCAGGCGGCCGACACGACAGCCAGAGTAAACCTTCTGTTCGAGGAGCTGTGCAACGACGAAGCGACGTTCGACACCTACTACCAGAGTAGAACCCGCGATGCGAGCCTCTCATCGCAATGTTTCCGACCTTCGCCCCCCTCCCCAGAGCTGGGTAGCCGTGTGCACAGTAGCCGTTCTCTCTCTCTCTCTCTCTCTCTCTGGTTGTGCACCATCAAAACTGTTTCTACGACTCGACGATTCCAGGCCCAACCGGTTCGACGCCGCGCCCGAGGCCACCGTCAGTGCGAGCGCACGGTGGCGACCCCAACCTCATCTCGGGGGCGGCCAGGCAAATCGTGGCCGGCGGCATGTGCGCGGCCCACGGGGAAGGCCGGTGACGTATGGGATGGAGAGGAGGCACCATGAGATCTGGAGAGATATCATGGCCCCCGCCCGGACATCCACCCCCCCTGGTCGTCCCCCCCCTCTCTGGCCGCCGCTCGGACGCCCAATCTCCGTGCGTGTCTTGCGCATTCGTGCGTGCCAGCTGCTCGCAGGCTGGTCCAGGCTGCTACGCGGTGGCCCTCGCCGCGAGAACACGCACACGTCTTCGCCGCCCCCGATCCTCGGAGAGAGCTGCGCCCTCGGTCGGGGATCTTCTGACCCGGGTCAATCCAGACCCGGGTCAGCAGGAAGCCCAAAACACTGCAGTGCAGGAACAATAAAAACCGCAGCGCAGGCCTTCGCAGACCCGGGTCAGCCAATATAGGCGCGGCCGCCTCGCGGCCGCGAGCGGCTCGCTGACCCCCGGGTCGGCCAGAGGGGGTCTTCGCAGGATCCTGCAGGATCCCGTGCCCTGGCTGACCCCCGTTTGCGTTGACCCCGTCTCGACCCTGACCTTCCAGAGAGCTGTTTTTTAGCACGGGAGGCCTAAAAACGTAAAAAACGAAACGAAACAGCCTAAAACCAAGACGTAGAACAGCTCTGGGATCGGTTTTTAAGTCGGGTGCTATCTTTTAGCCCTCCTGGAAGGTCAGAGTGACCCCCGACTTGAGTTGGCCCCGCCTCGAGGCTCCCGGCTCGGCCTCCGCACCTTCCCCCCCCCCCCTCCTCCTCCTCCCGGGAGGGCGGCCCTCGCCGGAGCTCTGCGGGGGGGGATCCCCGGCGCGGGCGGGCGGCGGGGCCCCTTCGGGGAGGTGCGCGGACGGCTCTTCTTCGGGTCGGGGTCTCGCCGCGCAGCGGTGGCGGTCGGGCAGCGGCGGGAGGGAGGGAGGAGGAGAGAGGCGGGGGGGGGGGAAGGACGAGCTAGAGGCGGGCTCGCGTCATGTCCGACGTCCTGCGCCTCCCTCCCCTCCCTTCCATTGCCGTGGCGTGTAGACGTCCCCTCTGTTGGCACCGACGAGCTAGGTGGGCTCGCGTCACATCTGACGTCCTACCCCTCCCTCCCCTCCCTTGCCGTGGCGGAGGTGTCCTCCCTATTCGCACCGCCGGGTGTCGAGCAAGGCAATGATCCCGAGAGGCTGCGCGATGCATCGTAGAGCACGGCGTGGCGGAGCGTACAAGAGCACGGCAGAACGTAGTATTTCATAGCATGGAGTGGCGTTGCGTAGTGAAGAATTGCATCACAAACCATTGCAACGAAAAGAATGGCATCGCGCAGCGGCACATAACAGAACATTGCATAGCATGGCGTTGAAGATCAAGGGGCAACATGGCATAGCATGGCGTGGTACGGCGTAGTCAAGCACTGCATATCCTAGCATTGAAGCTGAAGGCATGGCATTGCACAGCGGAGCACCACATAGCATTGCATTGCATGTCGTGGCATTCAACTGGAAATGATGACGCCAGCGCTGCAGCGGGAGCACGATTCGAAACGAGCGGAGGCGCGGACATGAGCCAAGCGCTGCAGCGTGAGCACGACTCGGATCGAGCGAAGCCCGAAAATGAGGCCAGCGCTTCAGCGGGAACAACACTTTGAACAAACATACCCTGGCGAAAACCCAACTCCCCGGAATCCTGTGCGTAAAAAAACGGTACGCGGAGGGGGGCCGAACATCTTCCAGACGTTAGCAGGGGGAGAGGAAAGTAGAATTCGTTTTCTGCAAATGTGGAAGAAGAGAAGGAAGATGAGGAGGAGGAGGAGGAGGAGGAGGAAGAGGAGGTGGAGGGGAAGAGGAGGAGGAGGAGGAGGAGGAGGAGGAGGAGGAGGTCGAGGAGGAGGAGGTGGAAGAGGAACGGGGAAGCAGCCAGGAGGAGAGGAGAAGGCCACTGGGTGTTGCGGTTTCCGATGCCATGTTGGGGTCGCGCGCGCCAGCGGCCGGGCCCCCGGGGGCCGCCCCCGCGGAGGCAGGCGGGGGCGAGCCCGAGGGCGGCGTGCGGCACACGCGCGCTGCGTCTGCGCCCGGCTCGGGCGCACCCTGAGATGCCCCGTTCCTGGCACGGGTTCCGGCACAGTTCCACAGGTACCCTGACCTTCCAGGAGGGCTTAAAAAAAGCACGCGACCTAAAAACCGATCCCAGAGCTATTATGCGTCTTGGTCTTAGGCTGTTTCGTTTCGTTTTCTCTAGGTGTTTAGGCCTCCCGTGCTAAAAAATAACTCTCTGGAAGGTCAGGGTACAGATTATCCGCCTTGTCTCCAGCCACCGTGCTAACATCACGAGCGCCGAGGAGGGAATGAGCGGGCTCTTCTGGTCAGGGCGGGCCTCGGCAACGATCAGGTTCCCCGACTTGCCCGAGCCCTGAGCGGTCCTGAGTCCAGCGCGCTGACCGCATCTTCCTGCGACCCTCTCTAATTCCTTTTTCCCAGGTTCGCATCCACCCTCCCCTCTTTGGCGGCGCGCACAAAGGGGTAAAGGGATGGAGACAGGCTTCTTAGAAGGAAGCCGCTTATTAGAAGATGCTGGCCCTATATAAGGCCAACGCCTTCCGAGACACAACCTCCCTCTCAGAAGCCTCCCTCCTCCCCTGACCCCCTCCGTGCGTGGCCGACCTCTGCTCCTCCGTACGCACATCCTCATGCTCCTTCTCTTTCCCCGTTCCCTGGTCGTACTTGCTGTCACTCCTCTTCCGCCCACTGATGCCCCTCTTTCTCCCGCTGCGGCGACCGAGTTGTACGCGTTGAGCCAGAGCGCGAGCCTCTCGTCCCCGGACATGGAGTCCAGGTCCTCGTGCGAGGGAAAGCAGGACATGATAGAAAAACGAGCAGCACAAGATAGAGGTAACCAGTCGGAGGTCCGCGCGGAATCCTTGGACCAGCGGTGGACGTAACCCCTGCGGCGCCTCAGGCGCCGCCCGTGGCGCACTCCGCGAGCCAGGGCGAGGGGGCACAGCGCAGACACAAGAAATCTGAGCGACATCCGAAGGTTTATGCTTCTGTCGCTACTCTTCTTTCGGGGATGGACAGACCTCCCTTTAGCACAACGTGGTTTAGTGAAAACGACCTCGGGCCCAACCCTGGCGGGCGCAAGCCTGGAAAATAACGGCCGCGGCGCCCTCTCGAGAACCGAAAACGGACAATTCACTAATCGACGTGTCAGGGTAGGAGGTCTGTCCACCCCCGATTCTTGAGGGAGAGGATGGGGGACCAGCCAGGCATGCTTCCCGGGTTCTCGCTTCGGGGAGGGCTCTCAGGAAGGACTCTTGGCGGCTCGTGCCAGCTCTGGCTGGAAGGAAGGGGGGGCGGGGGCGGCGCAGACTGGGGGGGGGGGAGGGGGAATCCGGAAGGCGAGCCTCGCGCCCCCGGACGTGGAGCACAGGCCCTTGAAGGCCGATTCCACCGCCTCCTCCTCCTCCTCCTCCTCCTCCTCCTCCTCCTCCTCCTCCTCCTCCTCCTCCTCCTCCTCCTCGCTCTCCTCCTCCCCGTTCTCCTCCTCCTCCTACTCCTCCTCGTCGTCCTCCTCCTCCTTCCCACCCTCCTACTCCTCCTCCGCGATGGAGACCCAGCAGCAACGGCCCCTCAAAGGCTGCCTGGGGGCGGAGGATCTTCCTGAGTCCCGGCGGCCGCCGATCGTCATGTGAACACTAGGGTGCCAGTTCTCCTCCCCCTCGCCCCTGCTCGTCCCTGCTCGTCCCGCTCTTCCCCCTGGTCCCTGCTCGCCCCCCCGGCACCGAGCACTTCACCTTGCCTCCTGCCCCTCGACCCCCCCGACTCGTTTCCTCCCCAGAGCAGGGGGCGAAGGGGGGGAGGAGGAGGAGGAGGGAGGAGGAGGAGGAGGAGGAGAAGGAGGAGGAGGAGAAGAATGAGGACGTGGAAGAGGAGAACGAGAAGGAGCAGCAGGAGGAGGAGCAGGAGGAGGAGGAGCAGGAGGAGGAGGAGAGGAAGGAGGAGGAAAGGCAGAGATTGGCGAGGCGAAGAGCAGCAGCGGCAGGGCGGCGGGGAGCGAAGGCAGGAGGGGGGCTGCGGGCGGGCGGCGAGGGAGAGGGGGGGGGGGGGGCGCAGAGCGAGGAAGGGGGACGAGCGAGGAAGGGGGACGAGGAGGGGCGACGAGGGAGGGAGGGAGGAAGACGAGGGAGGGAAGGGGGGCGGCGCAGACCGAGAAAGACAGGGCGCGGAGGAGGACGGGAAAGCGAAGAGGGCGGGAGGACGGGGAGACGAAGGGGGCAGGAGGACGGGAAGACGAGGGAGGGCAGGAGGACGAGGAGGACGGGAAGACGAGGATGACAGGAGGACGAGGAGGACGAGGAGAAGCGAGGCCGCCTGCAAGGCAGCTCGTGTTCCCACTCGCCATCCATCCTCGCGCCTCCAAGCGGTCCCTTCTGCATCCGGCTCCCCCTTCCCCCCGAATCCCCTTTTCCTCCTCCCCCCGCAGTCCCTGCCCTCGTCCACCTCGTCGTCCTCCGGTGCCCGGACAGAAAATGTCCACGCCCATGGCGGAAGGCGATGCAACATGATAACAACCACAGCTGCGAAATGCCAGTGCTTCGCACCCCTCACCCCCAGACCCAACGTTGAAGTGTCCACATCTTGTCCCTGGCCTTGGGCCTACCGCCTGAACCCGTCAACTTTGAGTTTCAAAGAGAGGGGGTATACGTGTTTGTCCGACGCTCTTCCATAACTCGAGGTTTTGGCGAGACACGCGTGGACACTTTTAGTCCACCCACCGTTGTGAATGCCATGACAATGGACACCCTAACAGTCCTACCCTTGAATTTAACATGTGTTTAAAGTGTAGGAAAATGTTCGAAACATGTTTCAAACATGTTTATTACATGTTTAAAACATGTTTCACACATGTGTTAAGCATCTGGAAAGTATTTGACAACATGCGTCCTCTCCACTGATCGTCCTCCACAAACCCACCGTCCCACCCTCCTCCTGGTCATCACCACTGCGTGTCCTGCCTGTCCTTCCCCTCCCCCCCCTGATGCTCCACTTTCTCCTCCACTCCATTTCCACGCCTCGCTCCTCCCCTCCTGCCTCCTCCTCTCTCTCTCTCTCTCTCTCCCATTCTCACTCCCTCCTGCTTCCTGCCCCTGTTTCCCCTGCCCCCTTCTCACTCCCTCTCGCTCCACTCTCACTTCCTTCCCCCCCCCTCCCTCCTGCATCCGTCCCTCCTCATCTCACACCTCCTGCTCCCAGGTTCCCTCTGCCCGCATCGTTCCCTTCTGCTCCTCTTTCTAATCAGCCCTAGCTCTGGCATGCTCCTCCTGCCTTGTCCGTCGTCTTCTCTTCTTCCTCCTGGCCTCTTGCTCTCCAGGCACACTTACGTAACGTCCTTCTCCTGGTCCTCCTTCTCTTCTCCCTGCTCCCCTACCTCCTACCTCTTCGTCCTTCCTCTTGCCGCTTCCCTACTCCTCCTGATCCTCCTGCTCCCTGCCCCTGCACCTGCCTCCTTACTCGTATTCCCGCATTCCCTCCTTGCCTCCCTCCTTTCCCCTCTCTGCCTCCCTCCTTCCCTCCTTACTCTTGATTCCCTCCTTGCCCCCAACCCCCACATCAGCCTCCGACTCCTCCTTATGTTCCTTATGCTCCCTTTCCTGCTCCTCTTTCTGCTCCTCCTCCGCATCCTCCTTCTCTTTCTCATCCCTCTCCTCCTCTCCTCCTCTCACCTCCGTCCACATCATCCTCTTCCGCCTCCTCGCCATTGTCGTCCACCACATCATCCCTCCTGGGACGCCCTTCGGCCATCCATCCATTCTCCTCCTCCGCCTCATCCTCCTATTTCTCCTCCTCCTCCTCAGCACCATCATCAGCATCAGCATCAGCATCAGCATCAGCAGCATCATCATCACCAGCATTATCATTCTCATCATCAGCATCATCATCATCATCACCATCATCATCATCATCAACATCATCATCATCATCATCATCATCATCATCATCATAATCATCATCGTCAGCATCGTCATCATCATCAGCATCATCATCGTCATCAGGATCAGCAGCATCATCAGCAGCATCATCATCATAATCGTCATCGACAGCAACACTATACTCATCATCATCACCATCAGCGTCGGCATCGTCAGCATCGTCAACATATTCGTCAGCAGCATCATCAGCATAATCGTCAGCCTGAACATCAACAGCATCAGCATACTCATCATCATCAGCAACAGCAGCATCATCATCACCGTCAGCAGCATCAGGATCATCGTCATCATCACCACTACCAGCATCACCATCACCGTCGGCAGCATCATCCTCCTACTCCTCCTCCTCCTCCTCCTCCGCACAATCATCAGCATCAGCATCAGCATCATCATCATCAGCATCGTCATCAGTATCAGTATCAGTATCAGTATCAGTATCAGTATCAGTATCATCATCATCATCATTATCATCGTCATCATCAGCATCAGCAGGACAATCAGCAGCATAAGCATAATCGTCATCGACAGCAACACCATACTCGTCATCATCAGCATCAGCGTCGGCATCGTCATCATCATGACCATCATCGTCAGCAACAGCATCATCCTCATCAGCATCAACATCAACAGCATCAGCATACTCATCATCATCAGCAGCATCATCATCGTCAGCATCATCATCATCATCATCATCATCATCATCGTCATCATCAAAACCATCAGCCTCATCATCATGGTCGTCACCAGCATCATAATCAACATCCTCAACACCACATTCCTCGTCATCAGCATCACCAGCATCATCGTCGTCGTCATATATTATCGTCATTATCAGCAGGATCAGCCTCATCATCCTTATCATCGCCAGCATCATCAGCAGCAGCACCACCACCATCATCACTGTCATCATCACTATGACCACTCTCATCATCATCAGCAGCATCATCATCTCATCATCATCAGCACCATCAAAAGCATCGTTACCATCAACACCATCAGCAGCCTCGTCTTCTTCTGCATTGTCATCATCATCATCCTCATCGTCATCGCCATCACCATCATCATCATCATCAGCAGCAGCATCATCATCATCATCATCATCATCATCATCATCATCGTCACCATCATCAGCAGCATCATCGTCATCACCATATACTTCTTCATCATCACCCTCAGCAGCCCCATCATCATCAGCATCAGCATCAGCATCATGATCAGCATCAGGCATCAGCAGCATCAGCATTATCGTCATCGTCATCGTCATCGTCATCAGCATCAGCATCAGCATCAGCATCAACATGATCATGATCATCATCATCATCATCATCATCATCATCATCATCATCATCATCATCAGCATCATCATCATCATCATCATCCCACTCCAGCTCCCTCGCTTCGCCTTCCCTCCGCCGCCACTCTCACAACTTGCCTCCCCCCTCCCTGCCCCTCCCTCCCCCACCGCAGCAGCATGCGTATCGGAAGCACGCGGGTCACCACGGCGATCGCGACACAGATGCGCGGCAGGGGTCGGGGAGCGGGGAAGTGGACAGAGACTGCGAGAGAGAGAGAAGGAGAGAGAGAACAACAACAATCATACAAACAAGACGGATGAGTCATGCCCCCACCCCCGCGACCTGGCGCGGGCGATCCCTCTCCCTCCCCTCCCCCCCCACTCTTGGCGTCGCAGAGAAGGCGTCGCTATGACGCTGCCCCCAGGACCTCTCTGCAGGGCGGCGCTCTAATACCAGCCTCGTCGAGGAGCATCCGGCCCTGGCGACGAGGGCTCTCCGGCACGAGCAGCGGTGCCAGCCTCTGACCAGCATGCCGAGGAGCATCGGGCCCTGGCGACGAGGGCTCTCCAGGACAAGCAGCCGTGTCGGCAGCTGTGCTCTTCCTCCTCCTCCTCCTCCTCCTCCTCCTCCTCCTCCTCCTACTCCCCCTCCTCAACCGACCTAGTCGCCATATCCAGAACTCCTCCTCCTCCTCCTCCTCCTCCTCCTACTCCTCCTCCTCCTCCTCCTCGTCCTCCTCCCCCCCCTCCTCCTCCGCCTCCTCCTCCCCTCCTTTCTTTTCCTCTCCTCCTCCTCCTCTTCCTCTCCTCCTCCTCCTCCTCCTCCTCCTCCTACTCTCCTCGGCGTCCTCCTCCTCGCTCCTCCTCCTCCTCCTCCCCCCTCCTCCTCCTCCTCGTCCTCCTCCTCCTCCTCGTCCGCCTCCTCCTCCTCCTCCTCATCCCCTCTCTCCTTCCTCCTCCTCCTCCTCCTCCTCCTCCTCCTCCTCCTCCTCCTCCTCCTTCCTCCTCCTCCTCGCCTCCCCTCCTCCTCCTTCCTCCTCCCCCTCCTCCTCTCCTCCTCCTCCTCCTCTCCTCCTCCCCCTCCCCGCCGCCCGAAGCCCCGCCCCCCCCCACCCCCCACACCGAGAGGCCCGCTCCGCGTCGCAGAGCGAGGCGAGGTAGCTCCTTCGCCGGGCAGGGGCGCCCTCCCCCCCCCACGGCCACGCACTCGTTGGGCCCTCGGCGTGGCGCGGCGGCGGCCACGGCGGCACGCGGGCGCCCTGCCAGTGGCGAGGCGCGCGCTCGACCAGGAAAAGGCCCCCTCTCTCCTTTGGGAGGGGGCCTGCGCTGAGGGGGGGCAAACCTATACGGGGTCAGGGGGGGCTCTCTTCTGCAGGTGTGTCGGCGCAGACCAACCCGACCATCATTGTGCCCCATGCAAAGATGGGGGCCTCGGTGGGGCCACGCCCTCACTGTGATATTGAGGTTAGGCCGGGCCCGTCACCCTACATGCGGATCTTGGGGGAAAATCAAGCATATTCTAAACATAATCCAAAAATATGCCAGAATAATAATAAAGATCGTCCCCATACTATTTTTGGGCCATTTTTGAATATTCCCAATATTCCCCCTGCAGAGGGACAGGCCCGACTTCATATTTTGGGGTCGGGGCTCTCTCGTTCTCGAGGAGCGCGTCGCTCCGCTCCGGGGGGGCGGGAGGTCTGGAGAGGCTCGGCGCGGGGACGCCTCGAGGGACCGCGACGCGGACATAGCGTTAGGCCGGGCCTCTCCCCCTACAGGGGGATCTTGGGCGAGAAATCAAACATACCCCGAACATGTCCGAATGATGTGGCTATTTTTGGACTATTTTTGAACATTCCCCCTGCAGGGGGACAGGCCCGACTTGAACACAGCGTGCCGCGCCGAGGCGTGGCGGGCTCGAGCCGGCGGAGCGGCGCGCTGCCCGAAGAAGCCCCCGGCCGCGCAGTCGCGGCGGCGACGCGCGCGCACCGCGCCCGCAGCCTCAGCGGGAGGCGCTGCTGGGCTGCACGCCGGTCGGAAGGGGTGGGTGAGCACATCTCTTCCTCCTCCTCCTCCACCTCCTCCCCCTCCTCCTCCTCATCTCCCTCCTCCTCCTCCTCGTCCTCCTCCTCCTCCTCCTCCTCCTCCTCCTCCTCCTCTTCGTCCTCGTCCTCCACCTCCGGAGCAGGAAGGCGGAACACGTACAGTCAACCCGGAGAGCAAGGGTGCGCGATGAGGATGCAAGGGCCCTGGGCGCCCATGTCGAAGCTGTTCGAGCGGGGCGCGGCCAGCGGAGGTGGCCGAGGATGGGCCGTGGAGGCAGGGATGCAAGGGTACCCTTGGCAAGGGTACCCTTGGGAAGTCGGGCGTGTCCGCCTACAGGGGGAGCTTGGGCGACGAAATAAAGAAATACTCAAAAAGTACCTCCCAAAAATGTCCCCAAATGGTTAAAATTATCCCGGCAAAGCAACCTAACAGCGATGTGTAGGAGCATATCTGGAAGCATTCCCCTTAAGATTCAGATGAGAATCCAGTTGTAGAATTGTGCTGTTCTCGCAGTCGTAGTCGCATTCGCGATGACAGTCGCAGTGGCAACGGCAGTCGCAGTCACAGCCTCAGCCTCAGCCTGCCTCAGCCTCAGCCTCATCCTGCCTCAGCCTCAGCCTGCCTCAGCCTCAGCCTCAGCCTGCTTCAGCCTCAGCATCAGTCTGCCTTCAGCCTCGGCCTCAGCCTCAGCCTGCCTCAGCCTCAGCCTGCATCAGCCTCACTCACCTCGCCGCTCAATTCTTTTTCCAACCCATATCTCAGCATCAGCCTGCCTCAGCATTCAAAATGTGGCCCAGGAATGGAGTTCTGGAACTCGAAGAACACGAAGTGGCCTACAGTTGGCTCCGGGCATTCAAAATCATGCCCAGGAATGGAGTTCTGGGAACTCGAAGACCACGAAGTGGCCTACAGTTGGTTCCAGGTATTCAAAATCATGCCCAGGAATGGAGTTCTGGGAACTCGAAGACCACGAGTGGCCTACAGTTGGCTCCGGCATCCAAAATCTGGCCGGGAATGAGTTCTGGGACTCGAAGAGCCCGAAGTGGCCTACAATTAGCTCCGGGCATTCAAACTGTGGCCCGGGAATGGAGTTCTGGGGACTCGAAGACCACGAGTGGCCTACAGTTGGCTCCGGGCATTCAGAATGTGGCCCGGGAGTGGAGTTCTGGGAAGTCGAAGACCACGAAATGGCCTACAGTTGGCTCCGGGCATTCAGAATGTGGCCCGGGAATGGAGTTCTGGGAGGTCGAAGAGCACGAAAAGTGTGGCTGTTGGCTTAAAACGACTTCTGCGGCACCCTGTCCGGCACCCGCCCAGACCCCCCTGTGGAGTCATCTGCTGCTCTCTTTTGACCCTACTAGAAACCTATCAGAACAAGCTGTTAGGTAAAAACATCGTCCCCAGACTATCTTTGACTATTTTTATATTCCCCCTGTAGGGGGACACGCCCGACTTGAGGCGACACGCCGGTCGGAAGAGGCGGGTGAACACATGAAGCAGAAGGCGGAACACGCAGACTGGGTTGACGCCCCCCCCAGAGAGCCACAGGGCACAGCAAAAGCACAGCGCTTCCTGTAGTGGGACGGCGCTCGAAGCAGCCTGGGGTCTGGGAGTCCAGAAACCTCCGCTTGCGGCCACTGGCGTGTATATAGGGGGGCAGAGAAGGGCCATCTTCCGCGGAGGAGTGCAGGGGTCCTGGGCGGCGCCCCTTGGGCCGCGCAGGCCTGCGGGAGCAGCGGCGGAGAGCCGGGAGCACGCGCGGCTGCACGCTGCAGAGGCCACGCCGCACGCTGCACGCGCGGAGGGCCCGCGCGCCGGGGCCCGTGGGAGGCCGAGCGCGGGAAGGACACCTGCGGCCACACGCGCAGCACGGTCGGCGGGCTGGCGGGAGGAGCGCGGGGCAGGGAACGGAGGGGCCCTCCCGGCCGCGGCGAGCTTCGGCCACGGCTCCCGGGCCTGGGCCCGGGGCGCGGCCCGCCAGACGGAGCCCCTCGTGAGCCGAGAGCAGCGCTGCATTCCGCGTCGTGACTGCCTCCATCTCTCGCCCAGGCTGGCCGCGTCGTTCGGCCTCTGCAGATTCCTTCTCGCCCTCTGCGTACCTTCCTCCCTCCCTCTCCTCCTCCTCCTCCTCTCCGCCTCCTCCTCCTCCTCCTCCCTCCCTCCTCCTCCTCTCCTCCCTCCTCCTCCTCCCCCTCCTCCTCCCTCCTCCCTCCTCCTCCTACCCTCCCTCCTCCTCCTCTTCTCTCTCCTCCTCCCCCTCCACCGCCGCCGCCTCCTCTCCCCTCCTCCCCTCCTCCTCCTCCTCCTCCTCCTCCTCCCCCCTCCTCCTCCTCTCCTCCGCCCTCCTCCTCCTCCTCTCCTCCTCCTCCTCCTCCTCCTCATCCTCCTCCTCCTCCTCCTCGTCCTCCTCTCCTCCTCCTCCTCCTCCTCCTCCTCCTCCTCCTCCTCCTCCTCCTGCGCCCCTCCTCCTCCTCCCTCCTCCTCCTCCTCCCCCCCCCCCCCCCCCTCCCCCCCCTCCTCGCCTCCTCTCCTCCTCCTCCCCTCCGCCTCCTCCTCTCCTCTCCTCCTCCTCCTCCTTCCTCCTCCTCCTCCTCCTCCTCTCCTCCTCTCCTCCTCCTCCTCCTCCTCCTCCTCCTCCTCCTCCCCTACTCTCTCCTCCTCCTCCTCATCCTCCTCTCCTCCTCCTCCTCCTCCTCCTCCTCTCCTTCAGCGTCCGCTCCTCCTCCTCCTCCTCCTCTCCTCCTCCTCCTCCTCCCTCCCTACCGGTCCACTCCCCTCGTCCTCCTCCTCCTTCCCTCCTCCTCCTCCTCCTCCTCCTCTAGCCTCCTCCTCCTCTCTCCCTCCTCCCCCCCCCCCCCGCCCTCACTCACCTTCCTCCCCTCCCTCTTTTTTTTTTTCCTCCTCCTCCTCCCCTGTCGCAATCCCGCCCCCTCCTCGTCCCCTTTTTTTTTTGTTTTTTTTTTTCTCTTCCCCAGGGTGGGGCGGAGCAGCAGCAGCCACAGCGAGGAGGAGCGCTGGCTCGGCAGGGGTCGTGGCCGCAGGTAGCGTCGCGTCGCCGCCGTTCTCGGCATCCTCCCGCTCCTCCTCCTGCTGCTGCGCTCTCAGCATCCCCCCGCCCCTCCGCCTGAAAAAAAAAAAAAAAAAAGAAAATGAAAAAAAAAAAAAGAGAAAAAAAAAAAAAAAAAAAAAAAAAAAAAAAAAAAAAATGAGCATCCTTCCCGTTCTCCCGCTCCTCCTCGCGCATCCTCCTCGCGGCGCCGTCGTCCTCCCCCTGCTGCTGCTGCTGCGCTCCCGCCGCGCAGACCGAAAACCCCCCTGCGACCCTGGCTGCGCGCCTGCACGCACGCAGGACTCCCGAGGGGCAGGCGGGCGCAGGCGCACGCCGCTCTGGCAGGGCACCTCCGCCACCACCACGACCGCCCAGGTCGTCCTCCTTCCTCCTCCTCTCCCTCTCCCCTCCCCCTCCCCCCCTCCTGCTTCTCCTCCCCCTCCACCCCCTCCTCGTCCTCCCCTCCTCCTCCTCCTCCTCCCCTCCTCCTCCTCCTCCTCCTTCTCCTCCTCCGTCTCCTCCTCCTCATCCTGCTCCTCCTTCTCCGCCCCCTCCCCCCCCCCTCCCCTCTCCTCCCTCTCCTCCCCTTCCCCGCCAAGGTCTCCTCCTTATCCTCCCCCTCCTCCTTCTCCTCGGCCAGTGCACGGCGGCGCCACGCAGTCCCACGTGCCCCCCATCCCTGGGCAGGAGAGAGAGCGCTCATAACCGCCGTAGCACCCGAAAGCCGACTCAAAACGGCGCAGCAATCGTTGTGGTCGACGTTGTCGCCACCGCCCCCTCCTCCTCCTCCTCCTCCTCCTCCTCCTCCTCCGCCTCCTCCTCCTCCTCAGCCTCCTCCTCAGCAGCACCAACATCAGCACCAGCAGCAACACTAGCATCAGCAGCATCAGCACCGTCACCGTCACCGTCACCATCACCACCACCATCAGTACAGCCCTTCTGTTCCTGCCCGCGGAGAGACAATTATCAGCGCGCAAGCCTGGATGTAGCAGGGCACAACCTGGCAGAACTCGTACACATGGTGCCCAGGCGCTAGAGCGCTAGAGACATCGTATGTGGACCCTCGGGCAGACGCAAGACTGTTCCTTATCCTCCTCCATCTCTTCCGCCTTCTCCTCCGCCTCCGTCTCCTCCTCAACTTTCACATCATGATCGCACTCCCTGCGGGACGCTCCAATAGCCAATGGAGTCAGGCAACCTGCTAACCCTGGGTAAGGAGAGGGAGGGAGGAAACAGCATGAGGATGAGGAGGAATTTGAAGAAAGGGGGAAGAGGAGAAGGTATCTCCAAACAGCCTCCCACCCACCCACCGCACCCCAGGGTGACTGCATTGGAGGTGTACGGTGGACGGCAATCGCCCTTCTCGTAAACCATGGCAAGAGCTACCACGGCCAGCCCATATGTGCCGCGGGGGTCCACGCTCTCAGATTAATCGCGAGTGGTCTGGTCTCAGATGCATGCAGGTAGCCCCCATACAGCACGCAAGAGACAGGAGGGGGAGGAGCGATCCCTAAACGCTCCCTGCGACTGCAACAAGAAAGCCTGCCATCCTCACTCCCTTGCCGTCTTTGCCTCGTCGTGGTGCCTACGCCTCCAAGTAATCGACGTTACCGTTTGACAATGAGGCGGCCCACCCGCCCCAGTTACTGGAGGCTCGCAGCTGTTCCTCTTCCTCCTCCACACCCATCGCCTCCTCCTCATCATCATCATCCTCCTCCTCCTCCTCCTCCTCCTCCTCCTCCTCCCCCTCCTCCTCCTCTTCGGCGTCATCTCCTTGTTCCACATGTCAGCATTCGACTCATCACTAACATCAATAACAGCAACATCATCACCATCAGCATCATCAGCAGCATCATCATCACCACCACCAGCATCCTCTTCATCATCAGCATCATTGTATCTCCTTCATCCTCGTCATCGTCATCATCTTCTTCAGCAGCCGCAGCAGCGTCAGCAACAATATCGTCATCCTCTGATCTGCCGCACTCATCCAAGATCCGAGCCGCCCGCGCGGTGAGCCGCCCGTCCTGAGCTTGGACGGGTCCGCTCTGATCGCAGCGTAGTCCACCAGAGTGCTGTTGATGCCGGCCAGGGTGCCGTACGAGACGTGAGCGGCGAGCACCTGCGAGACTGGAGAGGAGGAGGAGGAGGAGGAGGAGGAGGAGGAGGAGGAGGAGGAGGAGGAGGAGGAGGAGGAGGGGAGGGGACGGGGAGGAGAAGGAGGGGGAAGCACGAGAGGGAGCACGGGGTGGTGGAGAGAGACCGACGCCGGCCGAGAGCGGGAGGAGTGCGCCGTGCGAGACGTGAGCCCGCCCGCGAAGCACGAGAGGGGGGCGGAAACCGCCCCGCGCCCGCCGAGCGCCGTGGGAGGAGGAGGACCCGCATGGGACCCATGCCGTCCACGGCATAGGAACACCACAGATCCGAAGAGAAAGGCCTTACGGCTGGTGCCGCCGACCCTGAAGGGGGACGACGACGACGACGACGACGACGACGACGACGACGACGACGACGACGACGACGACGACGACGAGACGCCGAACGACGACGACGACGACGACATCTCCCCCCTCCTCGTTACGCACCGGTCGTTGAAAGTAGGTGCTTTTGGATCCCCAGACCCCCGTCTACTTCGGATCTGTGGTGTTCCTATGCCGTGGAAGGCATAGGAACACCACAGGTCCGAAGAGGAAGGATACGCGCCGGCCGGAAGAAGTCGGATACAAAGATGAAGCAGGAAGGCGGATCGAGTCGATTGGGTCCCAGGCCTCCCAGAAAATGAACAACATTGCAGCGTTGTTTCATGAAGTAGGAAGGCGCTTGAAGTAGACGGGGGTCGGGAATCCAAAATTACCTACTTTCAACGACCGGTGCGTAACGAGGGAGGAGGGGGGAGATGTCGTCGTCGTCGTCGTCGTCGTCGTCGTCGTCGTCGTCGTCGTCGTCGTCGTCGTCGTCGTCGTCGTCGTCGTCGTCGTCGTCCCCCTTCAGGGTCGGCGGCACCGGCCGTAAGGCCTTCGCCATACCTAGAGCGCGTTTCTTTATTTTCGGCGATACTGGGCATTATAGGGGGGGAGGCCAGGGGAGGGGGGATAATGTAACGCCCCCGCCGTGTGCGCAACGCGGCGTCCCGGCCGCAGTGGGGGTTGAGGGCGTTTTACGTTATAACGGGGGGGGGGGAAAGAAGGGGGGGCCAAAAACCAAAAGCATCAAAACAATCAGGGGCTATAATGCCAATTATGCCCCAAGCAACAAAGAAACACGCTCCTACTTTCAACGACCGGCGAGTAACGAGGAGGGGGGAGATAATTTAGAGTCCTGAAGCAGTGCGGTGACAGACCGTGCGGTGACCTCGAGATCCCACAAGACCTCACCGCACGGTCCGTCAACGCACGGTTTTGGGACCTCGGATGCCCCAACCGCCCGAGACGTTCTCGGAGCACGACCCGCGTCCCAAAACCGTGCGGTGACCCTGAATCCCCACCGACTGACCACACGGTGTGGTCACGACCCCGTTTGGGGACCCCCGAGATGCGTGGGACAACCGCGCGCTCACACAGAGCGCTCTGGGGCAGGATTGACCACACGCCCTCCGGCAGGCCGCAGCGAGGTGGCACTGCGAGCCCCCGGGCGGCGTGCGCCTGCTGGCCCTCGCCGAACGTTCAGGGGCCGGACGGCTCGCATCGGGCTCCTGACCTCCAGCCAGCCTGGAGCACTAAAGTGACACCAAGGTGCTGACACAGTGGGAGGACAAGGGGGGACAAGGGGGAGGAGGAGGAGGAGGAGGCGGCGGAGGAGGAGGAGGAGGAGGAGGAGGAGGAGGAGGAGGAGGAGGAGACGCGGGCGTTGGAGAAGGAGGAGGAGGGAGGGAGGAGGAGGAGGAGGAGGAGGAGGAGGAGGAGGAGGGGAGGAGGGAGGAAGAAAAATGGAAGAGCAGGGAAACAATGGCATGCTCTCCTTTGAGAGCCCCTCGCTGACTGAACAACTTCCTCTGCGGCGCTGGGCGCCCTTTTATTAACTGCAAACTCTCGGGGGCACTCCACGGGTGCGCGCGGCACCGCACATTCCAAGCAAACCTTGGCGGAACAGCCAACCGACGTCCAAGAACTTCCGAGGGCTCCCTGGCAGAACGCACGTCGATCCGCGAAGCCGACGGGGGCCTGCGCCAGTACACCGCGAACGCCGGTGTCGAGAGCGAATCGGCGCAGCATATTCTACCGTCGACCTCTCTGAGTGGCAAGGCCAGGCAAGGCGCCGATGTTCGCCCCTTTGGGTGGCGGCCCCCTGAGACCTCGGGGGGGCGGCCCTCTAGGACATCTGTTGAAAGGGGCCCAGGACACACAAAGAAATACACACAAATAAAACTATTCCCCCATATTTTCCCATCTTTTCTGGGTTGCTGTCTTCCCCCCCACTTCCCACATTTTCCCATACTTTCTGGGGAATCGACGATCAATTGTGTCTGTGTGCTTTTTCCCCTCCTGGGTGGCGGCCCCCTGAGACCTCGGGGGGGCGGCCCTCTATAGGACATCTGAGCTGCTGCGGCGCCGGAGAGCGCCGCAGAGCTCAGACGCCGTGTAGCACACCGCGGCTGCCTCGGAAGCCGAAGGCTCGGACCGGCTGGGCTCCTTGGAGTCAACCCGTCCCCTCAGTGACGAGCCAACAACACACACACACACACCCATACCCATAGGGGGATCGGAGAGGGCTATGGGTGCGTGTTGTCGGATGGGGGTCCCCGCTCGAACGGGAGCGTTCCCCAGGGTCCGACAACCCGCACCCATACCCATAGCCTGTCCTCCTCCCAACGACCTCCCTATGGGTATGGGTGTGTGTGTGTGTTGTTCGTTCGTCAATCAGCTTGAGGACGGAGCGCTGCGCAGAGAAGGGGCCATCGCTCGGACGTCCACTTCCTGTGCCTTTTTCGGCCTCGTGCGCGCGGTTTTTGTCGCCAAGTGATCCAGGATGCTCCTCGATGGTCCTCGCCGAGGAAGAAGATGCACACGTCCGAGCGGTGCCAAGAGACGGGGCACTCGTCCGGGTGGGGGCCTCGGAGGGCCCGAGGTCGCGGGGGCCGTGTGGCCGCACGGCCTCCGCCCCCGCTTCGGCGAAGGGGGGCCAGTGCGGTGCGGAGCTGTGCGCTCCCTCGCAGCGACTCCTGGGGCACGGAAGGCCACGCTCCTGGGGCTCTGTGCTGCATCCCTCGGGGGGACCTTGTCTGTCCCGTCGCGGCCCTGGCCGCATCGAGTCCGCAGGAGGCAACTACTGGGAGGTTTTCGTCGGAAGGATGAAGGAGGAGTGAGCCCCACTGGGGGTCTGTTGCGCCGGAGTGGGCCTCGGATCGAGCGGGATTAAGCCAGATTCATCGGGATTGACTGGGATTAGGCCGGAGTGAGCGGGATTAAGCGGGAAGAGCCGGATTGAGCGGGATTTCGGACCAGGGCTGAATCAGAATTTGACCTCCCAGGAGTGGCATCCGAAGAGTCCGTATCGCATCCGTGCCGAACTCCTCGGATCCGTGCCGGGACCGTTTCGAAGCCACGCCAGAGCCGCTCCGAGTGTACGTGGCGCCCGCGCCGGGCACGAGCAACAGACACCAATTGTGGGGGGCAGGCGAGGTCCTCGAAGATTCAACGCAACCTCATGCCCCCCCTCTGCTGGCCCGGGCTGATACAGCTCCACCGCGACGTCGAGGACAGCGAGCGGAGAGCGAGGAAGGAGGGCGAGGAGAAGAGGGCCAGCTCCAGACCGAACATCGCTGCCTTTTCATCGGTCGGCCTGCAGGCTTTGACACATCAACCCGTACAATAAGGACGCACGGTAAGGATGCAAGGGCCTTGGAAGGCCACCTCGACACTCTGCGGGCGGGGCGCGGCCAGACAAAGCGGCCAAGGATGGGCCGAAGGGAAAAGATACCATGGTAACCTTTGAAAGTCGCGCATGTTTACCATGCGGGTTGACTGCATGTGACCCCTCACGCCAGAAGAAGAGTCCCGCAGAATGAGACCGGCCTCCGCGCGGCGCAGCGTGCGGTCCGACACGTGGCCCAGCACAGCGCCAAGCGACGTCTGGGCGTCAGGGCTTGCCACCCGAACGAAGCCCCCAACGCGCTAGTGGGCTGAGCCTGGGCGGCGGAAGACTGCGGCGAGACTCCTCAGCGAAGGGGTGTGCAGAGAAACGGCCCTGGGCGTCCAGCAGGGCAGGAGAGCACAACACCGCACCTCCAAAGGCTTGGGCGCGAGGGGCCCCGGCGGGGGGCTACGCATTGGCATGGCGAGCCTTGCCCCCCGCAAGGGCTCCAGGAGGCCCCCAGAGGCCCCCGAGGCGCCCCCAACAGGCGCCCCAAGGCGCCTCCACCGGCGCGCGCCCCCACGAGGCCCCACGAGGCCCGGGCGAGGCTCCCGAGAGGCCCCCCAACTGGCCCCCACGCAGCCACGCGGAGCCCCCCCCGAAGCCCCCCAGGAGCCCTCCGCGAGGTCCAACCATGGGGGGGTGCCGGCGGCATGGCGCACGCCACTTGCATTGAAGAAGGGCCTCGCGCCGCGCCGCGCGAGGAGGAGGAGGAGGAGGAGGAGGAGGAGGAGGAGGAGGAGGAGGAGGAGGAGGAGGAGGAGGAGGAGGAGGAGGAGGAGGGAGGCGCCAGTTGGCCCACGTCGGTGGCGTCGCCCTCTCCTGCGGCTCCTCCCTGCGCCGGCCGGTCCATTTCCCGTGCATTTTCCGGTTTCGTGTTTTTTTTTTGCTCGATGGTCCAGGATGGTCCTCGATGGTCCTCGCCGAAAAAAAATCCACACGTCCGAACGATGCCAGGGCACCAGTCTGGGGCGCGCAGGCGCGCAGCTCTTCGCGCCGGCGGCCTGCGGAGAGGCTCCTGGTGCAGGTGCTGACGTTGACGACCAGGTTCGCGTTTCACTTCCCCGACCTTCCAGGAGGGCTAAAGCATGGCACCCGACTAAAGAAAACCTAGCCTGGAGCTATTCTACGTCTTGGTTTTAGGCTGTTTCGTTTAGTTCGGTTAGGTTTTTAGGCCTCCAGTGCTAAAAAATAGGTCTCTGGAAGGTCCGGGTTTGAGGACCCGCCTGGAATGAGGTGCTGGATAAGGAAAAACTCGAACCGCCAACATGTACAGTGGGAGCTCGACCACAAGAGACCTCCCACAAGAAGCCCAACCCTGAGACCCCAGGACGTCCGTCGACTTTTGGTGTGGGAACGCCACGCTTTCCACAGCAAAAGCATCGAGACCCAAGAACCCAGGGCACCCTGGAGGCAAGCAAGGTGTTTTTTGGCATGGGTTTCCACTGTAACCGCATGAAGCCGGGAGTTTTTTTTCGTGGGCCTCTAAATCCAGAGAAGGGGCGGATGCATCGCACCGCGCGCCGCTATCCATATCACAGTATTTTTGCAACTGCTTGGCCCATCGGCCGTTCACGAGCAGGCCGACCGCATCTCGCAGTGACAACATCTGCTGGAACAAAAACAGATTCGACGACGGCAGCAGGCGGCGAAGTTGAGGGCGCGCCGCCATACTGACGATCTACGAAAGCAAAAACCATATATTCAGGTGGCATGGAAATATATTCGGTCCCGAGCAGCTGCGCGCTCCACCCGAGCGTGCAATGCTGACGATCTACGAAAGCAAAGACCATAGATTCAGGTGGCATGGAAATATATTCGGTCCCGAGCAGCTGCGCGCTCCACCCGAGCGTGCAATGCTGACGATCTACGAAAGCAAAGACCATAGATTCAGGTGGCACGGAGAGGTGTTCGGTCCCGAGCAGCTGCGCGCTCGAGCCGAGCGTGCCGAAAGAAGGGGCACGTGCCGTCTGGCCGGCCTCGGCGGCATGGCACTGCGATTCAGTCGGACCTGTCCTCCTATACAGGGGGAATGTGGACGCAAAATAAAAAATGGTCAAACCATGTTCAAAAGATGCCCAAACATACTCACAAAATGGTCCCCAGACTATTGTTGGACCATTTTTGAGTATGCCCCCTGTAGAGGGACAGGCCCGGCTTGACACTACGATTCCAGGGAGGCGAGCAACTGCTCCCTCCAGCCGAACGTCCAAGGGCAAGATGGCCCTCATCGGACTCCTGCCATCCAGCCGGCCTGAAGTGTGAGGCGGGGATTTGTTATCCATATCCCCCGCCTGGGAACCGACGTCCTGGTGCCCCAGCGGGCGGTGGATATGGATATCGTTCGGCCCCCCGGGGCCCGAGTATGTCCATATCCACCGCCTGCCGAGGCTCCGAACACTGACCCTCCAGGCGGTGGATATGGATAAATTCCCACCTCGGATGAAGCAGGGAGGATGGGGAAGGAGGCAGGGCGAAGGCGGGGAGGAGGAGGAAGAGGAGGTTCAGGCAAACCTGCCAGACTCTGGTGAGACCAAAAGGTACCGATACGGCTACTCCCTGGACCTCTCCCGGAGTGCGTTCTGACCAAGATTTCAAGGCAAATCCAAAGGTGGCGACGAGGGCCTCCCAGGAGGACAATAAAGGGGGAAAACGAGGCAAGAATAGCGGTATGGGTACCTTTTCCTCTTCTGAAGTTTACCTTAATATACAAGGGAACTGCATCGTCAGGCAGGGATCGCATGGAGTCCTCTGTGATTCGCAGGACATTGTCTTGGGCAGTTGCGAGCTTCAGAGCGCTGCAGCGTCTTACCTTGGAGAAGCTTGAGGAGCGCAGGGGGGGCGCGCTGTTGCCGGCAGCGGCACGCGTGCGGCGAGGGCGCTGCCCAGAAAGACAGGGACCACACTTATATTGAGGGATGAAAAAACGACCCTACCCTGGGTTACAAGTGCGTGGTCTGTAAACCTCCTGGGAACCCCCAAAGCCTAGAACCGCCAGGACGCGGCGCACATCACGCAGGGTTTACCCTGTCAGCCCACAGGAGTTTCAGCGCACAGCGCCTCGTAAACCAGGGCAGGGGCGTTTTTCCATGCCCTTGATTATAGGCGGAGATGGGTCTGAGCTGAAGGGGCCCCGAGAACATCGACCAAGGCGGTGGAACGAACAAAAAACGAACAAACGAACGCCGGAGTCGTGCGCGCTCCGCGAAATCCGTCCCCGGAGCCCCGGCCCCGGGAGACCGAACAACAACTAAAACACTTCTCGAACCCCAAACCTCGACTCTCGCCCACCCTTTCTGCTGGCCGGAACCCGTCAAGACGAATCCAGGACAGGGACCCAATCGGACAAGGATGAGTTGGGAATCTCTGAGGTCCAGCGGTTCTGGAGCATGCATCGGGCGTCACAGGCTTCCCAGAGCGTTTCGGAGCTCTCCGAGAGAGTTATACATCTATATATATATGTGTATAAATATGAATGTACACATATATATATGTGTGTTTTTGTTTTAAAAAAAGGTCGAAGGTTCACAGACCCCCAACACCAGATGGGATGGGTCCCAGGGTTCAACAGCCCCCCCACCCCAGAGGGGATGGGGGTGCGGCGACGACGACGACGACGACGACGACGACGACGACGACGACGACGACGACGACGACGACGACGACGACGACGGACGACGACGACGACGACGACGAACCGCCCCACGCCACCCACAGGGGGGGGGGAACACCGGTACCCTCCACCACGCCACGCCCAGCGCCACGACCACAGGAGGGGAGGGGGGGCGGGGGGCGATCCCACTCGCGAGGCCTCCGCGAGGCCCAAAGGGCCCACCCATCCCGGCGGGGAGGGAGGAGTCGATCTGTGCTCTGGGGGGAGGGCGTGCAAACCTGGATCATACACACACATGTGCACACAGATGTGAATATATACATATGTATGTATGTGTATATATATATATATATATATATATATATATACATCGTTGTCTTAGCCCCGCCCCACCAATGCTGGGCCGCCCCAGGGCCCCAGCTGGCTCCCGGACGACCCCGTCGCGCGCGCAGGGCGTCCGCCGCCGCCGCCGCGCGCCCAGCCTCGCCCGCCGACCCGCCGCGGCAGCAGCCCGCCGACCTCACGAGTCGCCCCCGAGGCTTGGAAGCCGCTGCCCCTCCTAGCGCAGGCATGCGCCAGAGGCGCCGCCCGGGGGGCGCTCCAGCGCCGGCCCGAGGCCTCCGCGCGGGCCTCCGAGAGCTCGAGCTTGCGCCATCACCTCTTCCCCGACACCTCACGAGGGGCCCCCGAGGCGGAATGCCGCGGCCATGCCCCTGGCGAGGCCCAGGCCGGCCGCTGCCGCCGCCCCCGCGGCGGCGCCCCAGGGGTCCCGCTGCAGGAAGCGGACCCGGCCCTGCGAGCGGAAGGCCTCCTCGGCCGGCTCGCGCCGCGGGAAGACGCGCGGGAAGAAGGGCCCCGCGAGCGGCGCCCCGTCCTCGAGGCCGTGGCCGTCGTAGTCGCACGGGGCGACGCCGTCCTTGCTGGTGCGGCTTCGGGCTGCGCGCAGACAGCCACCCCCCCCCCCGGGGCAGTTTCCGGTGGGCCTCAGCAGACCTCTCGAGCAGTCCCGGCTGGTCTCCACAAGAAGGCATCCCGAGCACAGGTCTGTCGTCGGCGGCGGGGCAGGGGCAGGCCCCGCACCAGCGTGGGGCAGCCCTCCGAGGACAGGCAACACGCATGGCAAGGACGAGCGGTAAGGATGCACAGGGGCCTCGGGAGGCCATGTCGACACCGTACGGGCGGGAAGCGGCCAGCGAAAGCGGCCAAGGATGCGCCGCAGGGGAAGCATGCGAGGGTAAGCTCAGAAAGTCGCTCATCCTTAACTGTGCGGGTTGGCTGTAGCACCTCAGCCCTGGGGCGGGGAACGTCCCAGAGGCGCCGCCGCAGGCAGCGGCGGGGTGTTGAGACCGCCTCGGACCACTCGCGGGGCGACTGTTGAGGCCAGCTGGGACTCTACGCGGGAGATCTGTCGAGGCCAGCTGGGGCTACCTGCGGGGGCCGTCTGCGCGCAACCCGAAGCCCTACCAGTCCTTCTTGCACCGGTACAGTGCCCCGGACCTGGCGGCCGTGCCGCCGAGCGCGCGGCGAGCGGTGCCGGGGGGCGGGGCGCTGACGCGGTGGATCGCGCGGACGTCCCACGCGATGAGGTCCCCGGGCTCGACCACCTGAGCGTCTGGCCGAGCACTCGGCAGATCATGCCCCCCGACCGCGTGCTCCGAGCGCAGCCCGGATCGCCAAGGCTGCCGCGCCGAGCACGGATCGATCGCGCCTCTCGGCTCGGACGACCGCGCGATCAGGCCGGACCGACCACGCGAGCGGCGATCACGCGATCCCCCCGAGTACGGCGACCTGTGATCGCCGACCGCGCGGTCAGCAGTCGCTGAGCCGACCGCATAGGCGGTGGGCCTCCCGACAAACGCCGGCAGGTCGCCCCGCGCGAGGTCGACGGTCGACTCCGCGGGGCCGACCGTGGCGTTGCGGTGGGAGCCGCGGAGGAAGATGGGTGCACCAATGCCGCCCTCGCCGCACGGGTCCTTCGGGTCGGGCGAAAGGGGGGGATAGCAAAGGGGGGGTTTGAGAATCAGCTCCCTTAGCTGATTTTCCCGGCGCCTCCTGGCGCCGGAGGCGACAATGTATCGAGGAATGGGCTCCTCGGTGAGGCCGAAACCAGCTGCATGCAGCAAATTTCGTAACCCCCCCTTTCCCAATCCCCCCCTTTCGCCCGACCCGAGTCCTGGCGGGCAGCGGTGGGGGGGAGGACTGGCTCAGGGGGGGAACGTCAGCCTGGAATCGGCGATCCATCGCCGACAGATCGGCGATGTGCCCCACATAGCGAATATCCCCACGGTCCTGGGCGGGGTGGGCTATATCGGGCCCCGACCGGCGATCCATGGGCGATTGGGGGTGGTCGATGCATCTTCCCTGAGCCTATTCCCCTCAACGTTGCCTCTGAGGTCCATGCCCACCCACCACCGGACGAGGTCGGCGCGGTCGACGGGCCCGTTCTGGCTGTCCTGGTGCCACGAGATGTCCTTGATCGGGTTCACCATGAGCACGTCCGTGCAGTGCCGGACAGAAGCCGTCCGGGCGAGCTGCGCGAGGACGTGCCCCAGCGGCGAGTAGAAGATGAAGTCCCTGAAGCCGTCGTTCGTAGCCCACAGCTCCCGCTGGTAGTACTCGTAGAACCCGAAGTCGCGCGCCCGCGGGTGCGGGTGGCTGGTCTGGTGGTCGGTGACCGCCCGCAGGAATTCCACCCAGCCCCGCAGCGCCCCGCGCACGAGGACCACGCCGTCTTGGTCGAAGTCGGCCAGCTGCCGCTCCGAGAGCTCGAGCCTCTGGGGCCGGTGCCCCGCCGCGACGCCGGGGGGCAGCGGCACGCCAGCGTCATGGGCACCAGGCTCCAGACCCCGACGTGCCGCTGCGCCGCCGAGCCGCAGCCCAAGACGCGCTCGACCCAGCCCGCGCCGGCCCCGCCCGCGGGCTCGCGGCGCCGACAGCGCCGCGGCGGCGGCCGCGGCAGTTCCGGCGCCCCTGGAACTCACAGCGCTGCCCGACGCCGCTGCCTGCGGCACAGGCGGCAGGCGGGAGGTGCCAACGCGCAGCGGCTGCGGGCGCGCGGCTACGCACGGCGCCAGCATCGCCCAGCACCTGCACCGCTGTGGCTTGCGCCGCACTTGCTTGAGCCAACAGATTGGGTGATTGGTGGGAGGGGGGCGGACGAGGGGGAGCAGGAGAATGGAGGGCAGGACATGGACGATGAGGAGAGGCCGTGCAACTGACGAGTCACACGCGCATGCTCAAGCGTCCGTCGAACAAACACCAGAAGACGGCAACGAGCCCTTTTGTGTACACCATGTATAAACATACATACACATGTACGGTACACACATTACATGTACACACATGTGTGCACACATATGTATGTATAAGTAGGTGTAGATATGTATATACATGTGTGTACATATAAATATGTGTTTACATGCGCACACATGGGTGAAAGTAGGTGTAAATATGTATATCGTTGAGTGTGCAAATATATGTATATGTATGTATCGTGCCTCGAGGCGCGAAGTGGAGTGTTGATCAGGCTTCTAGGTTTCTCTGTACTCCGTATTCAATATTGAAATATTTTTTTACCGAAGGAAGGGATCCCCAAATCTTGACATGTCTGAGAATTCTGGGCTTTCTCGGGCTTCCTCGCGTGATTTCTCCAGAGGCCAGAGGACCCAACGGACAGGCCAACAGGGCTCCAAGAAGTTCCCAAGAAGTGCCCAAGAGATATCCACGGCAGCCCGACAGCGCTCTAAGACGCCCAAGATGGCCCCAAGTCGGCCCAAGAGGCCCCACAAACGACACAAGAGGGCCGCGTGCGGGCCGCGGGCAAGGGCCAAGGGAGGGCCGTGGGCCACGTCTGAGAGCAGATCTCCACCGACGGCGCTCGCTCACGCCGAGACGCCGCATACGTCTTCCACACATGTAGGCCTTCAAGTGCTGGTGCTTCTCACCCAGGACGCACGTCGCCATAGCTCGTATTGCAATGCTGCCAGCGCCTCACGCCCGTAGTCACAGTGATGGTGCGCAGTATCTTGCCACGACGAAGGACCAGTATTGAGGCGAAGCAGCGCGAGCCCTCCACTGTTGACTACACATCTGTGACACACGTGCTCGAGTTAGCTGGAAACCAGGGGCAGAAACAGCCTGCGATGGCCAAAACGATGGAAGTCGAGCGCGCACTGTCGAGACGCGCATCTAGTTCACAAGTTCGTGCTTGCACTAAGGAATCATATTGTTTCCCCCGGGTTTTCGCACAGCTGTCGCCCCGGGCCGCCTCGTGGCCGCCTCGTGCGTGGACTGGGCTCCCCAGGTGCTCGGGAGGTCGTCGCCCCGGGCCGCCTCGTGGCCACCTCGTGCGCGCACTGGGTTCCCCCGGTGCTCGGGAAGTCGTCGCCTCGTGGCCGCCTCGTGGCCACCTCGTGCGCCGGCTGGGCTCCCTGGATGGTCGCCCGGGTGTCCTCCGTGGCCGCCTCGTGGCCGCCTCCGTGGCGTTCTGGTGGCCGCCGCCCGTGCCCGTCTCGCGCCCGCCGGGTGCCCTGGCTGGCGCCAGATGTCGTCCAGTCTGGCAAACACAGAGACACACCACACACACCACGCACACACACATACAGGCTTGCTTTTGGTGTCGCGGCCTCGCGCGCGGCGACGCTGCAAAGGCAGGCAGACGGGCAAGACACACACACACACAGACACACACACACACACACACACACGCGCACGCACGCACGCACGCACGCACCCACACACACAGACACACACACACACACTCACACACACACACACACATACACACGCACACACTGACACACACACACATTGAGACACGCATGACTTGAATCAGCATGTCAACTACCACGATTCAATCACCAAGCTGTGCAAGAAAGCCATAACATCAGCGAGCAAATATCAAACACGCGCGTCTCATCGGCGTGGGTGATATCTCAACAGAGGATCTGGTTTGCGCGAAATTAAAGCCAACATGGACCATCCCAACAAACGGGCTGACCTTCACTGGCACGCGTGCCTGTACTGCTGGCGAAGATCACTTGGTTAAAACAAATATAACACTGGCATACAACTTACAATTTGCAGCGGATGTACGTGTTCCCCCGACATATTGGGGCTTCTAGATGTTAGCCAGCGGAGACCCCTAACAATTTGTTCTAGCATACTACGTGATGCAATCGATGTGGTCAGACACACGTCGTGCAGAACATGAGGTGTAAGCTATGTGGTGCAATCTATGTGGTGCGCAGTTTAAGTGGTGCAGCCAATGCAATGCAAACAAGTGGTGCAACATATGTAGTGCAAACGTGCTCATCTATGTGGTGTGAGCTATGTGGTATAAGCTATGTGGTGCAATCTGTGGGGCCCGATCTATACGGTGTGAGCTATGTTGTGCAACATGCGTGGGGGAATATGTGTGGTGTAAACTGTGTTGTGGTATGTGGTGCAATATATATAAGCTACGTGGTGCAATCTATAATGTTGTGGAAGCTGTGTGGAGCATTCTATGTGAAGCAATCTATATATATATATATATGATTACAGATGTGTATGGTGCAAGCCATGTGGCGCAATCTAATCTACATGGTGTGAGGTACGTGGCGGCGACGGCGACGACAAGCGTGGCGACCAATACCCAGGTGCAATGGAGCGGCGACAGACGGCGGCAACGGGCGGCGACGGCGACAACAAGCGCGGCAACCGACACCCAGGTCAAGGAAGCAAGGGCGACGGACAGCAGCGACGGGCGGCGGCGCGGCGAGAACAAGCCGGCCGCACCGACACCCAGGCCCACTTCCGTATAGAACAGGTAAGGTTTCCTAAGTACATGCGCTGACTGAGGAACAACTCTGGAAGCAATACAAACCAGTACAGCGCAGTGGAATGCAATGAAGAGAAACGCGAAGCAATGCAAAGCAACGCAAAACAATGCAAAATAACGCGAATAAGAACAATGTGATTGAAACGCAAAGCAGCGCAAAAAGCAACGCAACAAGCAACGCAAATCAACGCAAATAAGTCAACATGTATGCAACGCAGTGCACAGCAATGCAAAGACATGTAACGCAATGTCAAGCAACGCAAAGCAATGCTGAGTCATGCAATGCAACGCTCAACAATGCCAAGAAATTGCCAAATGCA
>CAUYUJ010019857.1:58399-169422 GCA_963575745.1 Prorocentrum cordatum | reverse complement strand
GGGTGCGCACGGGGTGGTCCCTGAGCGCGGCCGCTATCCGTGACGGTCGTACAGGGCACAGCACGCGTGGCGTTTCCTCGGCACCACAGGCGGTGCCCACGGGGTGGTCCCTGAGCACGGCCGCTATCCGTGACGGTCGTCCAGGGCACAGCACGCGTGGCGTCTTCTCGACACCACAGGGGGTGCGCACGGGGTGGTTCCTGAGCGCGGCCGCTATCCGTGACGGCCGTACAGGGCACAGCAAGCGTGGCGTTTTCTCGACACCACAGGGTGTGCGCACGGGGTGGTCCCTGGGAGCGGCCGCTATCCGTGACGGCCGCACAGGGCACAGCAAGCGTGGCGTTTTCTCGACACCACAAGCGGTGCTCACCGGGTGGTCCCTGAGCGCGGTCGCTATCCGTAACGGTCGTCCAAGTCACAGCAGGCGTGGCGTTTTCTCGACACCACAGGGGGTGCGCACGGGGTGGTCCCTGAGGGCGGCCGCTATCCGTGACGGTCGTCCTTGCGGTATCGGCGGGGCAACGGCCACCAACATCATTCTCACATGCTTCACTTCAGCTACCATCACCCCAGCCATAATATAAATATGTGGGGTTCCTCGGTAGCGTAATCCATTGGTTTTTGACGGAGTTTGGCATGTGCGCCTTTTCGGCATTCCGACGGCTCAGGACGGCCAAGAGGCCCCCAAGATCACCCAAGAGGCCTCCAAGAGGGCCCCATGACGGCCCAAAAGGCCTGCAAGACGGCCCCAAGAGGGGCACAAGGCGGCCCAAGAGGCCTCCAACACGCCCAATATGGCCTCCAAGACGCCCAAGATGGCATCAAAGACGGCCCCGAAGCGCCCCAAGAGGCCCCCAAATCGGCCCAGAGAGGCCCCCAAGACGGCTCCCGACGGCGTCAGACGTGCGAGGAACCCACCAAGATGGCCGAAGATGGCTCGAAGCTGGCCCAAGACGGCCGAAGAGGCCCCCAAGAGGGCCTCCAAGAAGGCCAAAAGAGGCCACATACATTGATGTTCATTATCTTGTTGACGGATTTGACATTCGCTTCTTTTCGGCCTTCCGAGGGCCCGAGATGGCCCAAGAGCCCCCAAAGATCGCCAAAAGATCGCCCAGTAGGCCTCCATGATGGCTCCAGAACGGCCCAAGAGGGCCCCAAGTCGGCCCCAAGGGGCCCCCTAGACGGCACAGGAGTCCTTTAAGACGCCCAAGATGGCCTACAAGACGGCCCTGGAGCATTCCAAGAGGGCCCCAAGTCGGCCCATAGAGGCCCCCAGAACGGCTTCCGACGGCGTCAGACGGACCAGGAGCCCACTAAGACGGCCGAAGATGGCACTAAGATGGCCCAAGACGGCCCAAGAGGCCTCCAAGAGGGCCTCGAGGAAGGCCCGAAAAGGCCAAAATCATTGATTTCCCATGGGTTTTGAAGGATTATGGCATTTGCTTGTTTTCTGCCTTCCGACGGCCCAAGTGCCCCCAACGATCGCCCAAGATGCCCAAGACACGGCCCCAAGAGGCCTCCAAGAAGCCCCAGAGGTCCCCAAGACGCTCAAGATGGCCTCCAAGACAGCCCAAGAGCCCTCCAAGACGTCCTCCAAGAAGGCCCGAAAAGGTCAAACGGCCGTCAGACGGCCAAACTGGCGTGCTGGACGTCTTACGGTTTTGGTGTTGGTTCTTGTTCCAAAAGAACTTCCCCTGGGGCGTTGGCCCGTCCCGCCGGGGTCCCAAGAGGGAACTCCAGGCCCGCAAACGACCTCAAATTCCACATACAATTCTCCAGGACGGCTCAAGATGGTCTCCAAGCTGGCCATGTTGGCCCAAGATGGCCTCCAAGATTGCCTCCAAGTCCGCCCAAGATGGTCCAAAACGGCCTCCAAGACGGCCCAAGAGAGTCCAAGACGGCACAAGAGGCCCCCCAGAGGCCTCCAAGACGGCCCAAGTGGCCTCCAAGAGGTCCTCCAGGATGTTCCTTATGTGGTTGAAGGATTTTGACATTTGCTTCTTCTCAGCTTTCCGATGACCCAAGACGGCCCAAGAGGCCCCCAAGATCGCCCCCACAGCGCCCAAGAGGCCTCCAAGATGGCCTCAGAGCGGCCCAAGAGGCCCCAAGACAGCCCCAAGAGGGCACAAAGACGACCCAAGATGCCTCCAAGACGCCCAAGATGGCATCTAAGACGGCCCTGGAGCACCCAAAGAGGCCCCCAAGTCGGCCTAGAAAGGCCCCCCTAACGGCTTCCGACGGGCCAGGAGCCCACCAAGATGGCCGAAGTTGGCTCGAAGCTGGCCAAAGACTGCCCAAGAGGCCTCCAAGAGGACCTCCAGGAATGACAGAAAAAAGCCCAAATCATTGATGTTCCTTAGGTTGTTGACGGATGACGGGAAGCGTCTTCGAGGTACGAGAAGCAAGCGGGACGTTCTGGCTGAATCCTTGAATAAATATATATATATATATATATATAATAATATATATATTATATATATATATATATATTATTTTATATATTATCTATCTTTTTATCTATGGGTTGCGCGCTGCACGGGTATTCGTGGCGGATGACGGGAAGCGTCTTCGATGTACGGAAGCAAGCGTGACGTTCTGGCTGAATCCTTGAGTATATATATTATATATATATATATTATATATATATATATATATATCTTTATATCTATGGGTTGCGGGGCTGCACGGGGGAATTCGTTGGCGGATTCCCCAAAATGGCCATTTCGCTCGAGACATCCTCGAACAATCGAAGTTTTGGAGGCTATCGTTTAAGACGTCGTATGTCAAAAATGACGGTTTCGCTCGAGACATCCTCAAAACATCTGGATGTTGAAAAATATCAAAAAATTTTGTTATGCATGAAAAACGAGCGTTTCGCTCGAGACATCCTCGAAAAAATGAGATAGGTGTTTTAGAACCTCTTATGTCAAAAATGACGTTTTCGCTCGGGACGTCCTCAGAAAATGAGCAGGTGGTCTGCCGTGCTCCCGTGTGGAGCACGGCAGACCACGGCCATTTCGCTCGAGACATCCTAAAACAATCGAGGTGTGGTCTGCCGTGCTCCTGTGTGGTCTGCCTTGCTCCTGTGGTCTGCCGTGCTCCCCACAGGAGCACGGCAGACCGCGCGTAGGAACCGAGAGGAGCACGGCAGACCAAAACGAGGAGCACGGCAGACCAGGCTTAGGAACCGAGAGGAGCACGGCAAACCAAGACGAGGAGCACGGCAGACCAGGCACCAAGAGCGCCCTCAAGACGACGGAAAGGATGACCAAGACGAGGAGCACGGCAGACCAAGACGAGGAGCACGGCAGACTATGCTTTAAGAGTGCCCTCAAGACGGCCGAACAACGGCAGACCCCATAGGAGCACGGCAGACCACAGAAGAGCACGGCAGACCAACAGGAGCACGGCTTTAAGAGTGCCCTCAAGACGGCCGAACAACGGCAGACCCCATAGGATCACGGCAGACCACAGAAGAGCACGGCAGACCAACCGGAGCACGGCAGACCACACCAGAGCACGGCAGGCCACACAGGAGCACGGCAGACCAACCGGAGCACGGCAGACCACACCAGAGCACGGCAGGCCACACAGGAGCACGGCAGACGCCACAGGAGCACGGCGGAACCCACAGGAGCACGGCAGACCACAGAAGAGCACGGCAGACCACACAGGAGCACGGCAGACCACACACGAGCACGGCAGGCCACACAGGAACACGGCAGAACACACAGGAGCACGGCAAAGCATTCAGGATCAGTGCAGGTCGCAGGGGCGCCGCGTATCACAGGAGCACACCAGACCAACACGGTCCATCAGCACGGCAACGCCAGGAGTATAGCAGAGCACAGGAGCGCGCCTTCATTTTTTTCCAGTGCGCAATGCCGTGGGTGCTCTTGATAGCCCTCGACGATTAAGGTCGCTCTCTCACGTGCTCTATGTTGTTGGCATATGTTGTATTGGGCTCAATGTGGTTGCAAAGCTGCGGCAGGGTGTGCGCGGTGGAGGTGCTTCTATTAGCCCTGTGAGATCCAACTTTCTAGTAGGTGATCTCGGGGCGATTCTTACCGATGTTTATTTTCGGCATGCTCCGACTGGCGTTCTATATGATTTTATGTGGGTCTCTTGTTTGTCGAGCGCGTGCTGCTAAGACGATCAAGTATTGCAAAGGGTATCACAAGACCCGTCGTGGTGAGCAGCCCCCGAAGGCTCAGTCCGGTTATGACGGTTACTGCAAGTCTTGCTACAAGGAGAAGCATCCTACTCTGTACCGCCAGAAGCAGGAGAAGAGAAAGGGATGTTGTCGATTCTGCGGTGCGCAGACGGAGCTCAGCGGTGGCATGTGCAAGCCGTGTTATCGGTCTCGCAGCTGCCCTGAGTGTACCTGGTGCAACGAGGAAGACGAACCAACGCTGTGCGTGGCCTGCGAGTCACGCGAGAAGAACCCGCAGGCCGCGGGAAAAAGATGTGCTATGGCGTGTCCGACGCACACTTCGCCTGAGGAACGCAATCTCAAGCTGTGCTCCGAGTGCTTTACATCTTCGACCCCTTGCTCGCACTGCGCTGCGCCGACTCCTGCTGGCTCCTTGACTCGGTCGAAGTGTAGCAACGATTCTTGCGACGCATCAGTGGTGTTCTGTAGCGCGTGTTCTGGCATGTCTAACGGGCAATCGAAAGCGAAGTGCCAGTCGTGCTGGGCCCAGGACGGTCGGTGCTGCGTGCACTGCGGTCGGATGCGAGGTCGAAATGAAGTGATATATCGGCGAGCTTGCAAGGCCTGTTTCGCTGCGCGCTCGTGCGCCGTCTGCCACGCTGTGCCGCCGGCGTCGCTGGAGACCCCGCAGTGCGAGATGTGCGACAACCTCGCTCTGTGGTGTCCTGAGTGCACAACACCAGAGCAGCGGGCGGCGGGCCTGTGTAAAACACATTGGGATTCCCCCGAGTGCGCATTCTGTTACAGGACCGAGGACTCCGCCACCAAGGAACCGCTGCAGGTGTCCATGATTGAATGCGGAACAGAGAGCTGCTCCAAAGTCGTGAGGAGCTGCTTTGTGTGCTCGTCGCATTTCAAGCAGAGCGCGGCGCTGTGCGACGTGTGCTGGAAGGCAGCTGGCTCCAAGTGCATCGGATGCGGTGTCAAACCAGCCCGGACCGCCAGGGTATACCAGCACTTTTGCAAGAAATGCTTCGGGGAGGAGAGGCTCGCAGACCTCGTCCGCGACGAGAGCAGGAAGTTCCTCGCCGACGAGCCGCGACCGCAGAGGCTCGACGACGACGTCGCCCGATCCGCACCCGCTTTGCAGGTACTCCTCGCTCTGGCAAAGCCCGAGCCCGGGTCCTTGCCGAAGTACGCGGAGACGCCCGAGTACCTGGACCCGAACCATTGCCGCTTCTGCAAGCAACCGTGGGGTGACTCCCACGACGACGACAAGCGACGGCACCTGCTCGAGGAGTGCAGGCATGATCTCCATCAACGAGACGGCGAAGACATTCTCCAGACGTACCGGAGGACAGTGCTCGAACGGGCGCGCGCAGAGGGCCTGGACGCGGTCAGTCCGCAGGTGGGCAGGTTTTGTGTGGCGCAGTACAAGCATGCGCAGACGGACGAACGATACGTCCATGATGCCTGTGCCGTCTGCTGTCGAAAGACGCCCAAGTGCGACTTGAATCGAGTTCACATCCCATCGTCGAGCAGCGCAAAGTGCCCGGAGTGGTTGTCGTGGTCCGAAGAGTTCTGGAATGAAAACAAGGAGACGTGGTACGAGCAGGTCGACAAGCTCCTCAGCATTGAACAGTATTTGAAAAAGTTCTTAAAGGTGTCTGAGCGAGCCCAGGAAGCGCGAGAGAGCGTGGAGGCGTGCAGCCGCGGGGAGCCGCACGAGCTCGGGTTCACGAAGGTGGAGGACGCAAAGAACTGGGTCGACCGCGTGCGCCTTTGGGAAGACAATCTGAGGAGAGACATGCGGGAGCACTCCGTTGTCTCTCCAGGTGGCGCTCTCTCTCGTTGTCCCAGCTTCTGTTGTCGTGGTGGCTCCTGTGGTCTGCCGTGCTCCGGTGTTCCTGCTCCTGCTCCTGTGGTCTGACGTGCTCTTATGCCCACTCGTGCTGTGTTGCTGTGCCGTGATCGTGTCTGCTGCCGTGGATTGCGTGCTATAGTCGTCTGCCGTGCTCCTGCTGTCTGGCGTGCTCGGCCCCCGTGCCCACGTTGGTTGGGAAAGTTGTCATGTTGTCTTGACAGCACCCCAGGTGATCCGAATCATCGGCGGGTATTGTACAAGTCCGCAGTATGCACGGATGCGCCCGAGGGCAGCGGCGGAGATCTTCGCGTGAGCATGTGCAAGGAGTGCGCCGAAGCATTGTCGAACACGCACACAGACAGCCGCGGGCGGTGCCGCCCGCGGCTGCGCATGCCCAGCGAGGCTCTCGCGAATGGCATGTGGCGTGGTCCTGACCCGGAAGAGCTCACGAACTTAACGTACACCGAGTGCAAGGTGATCAACCTGGCGAGGGTGTACGTCAGCGTGAAGCGCGTGTTGTTGGACAGGGCGTCTTTCGCCAGGACGAGTGCCGACGAGGCGCCGCGCTATCACCAGACGAACGTTGTTGCGTACCCGCAGAGCCCCGACGCGGCTCTGACTGCCATCGGACTGTCGCCGATGGCCCTGGCGCACACTCTGATCGTCCAGTTCGTGGGAAGCCGCGCTGACGGTATCTGGCATCATCCTGACTTGCAAGTTTCCGTGGTGCGACTTCGAGCAGCATTTCGTTGGTTGTGCTCCAGCAGCTGGAACCACATGGAAGCCACGCGACACCATGCCGCATGTGCGGATTCTGGCTTACTCCACGAGTCGATCGAGGAGTTGCTGGACGCGTACGCGACGAGCGTTGGTGGATCCTCGGGCGTTCCGCGCGAGCTCGTCGACTCGGCGACGTCGATCAGCGGCTCAAGAGCTTCGGTGCAGTCTAAAGGACCAGCTGACTGCACGGAAGAAGGTGAACGCGACACGGAGGAGAACGGGCCCGAGGAGGCGGAAAACGCCGCCGTCGTGAACGGCGGTTTAGCAGACGTCGACTCCCTGCAGCTGTGGACACAGGTTATCAAACACTTTAAGGCGGCACAGCGGTTTAAAGAGGAATTGGCCGCTCTAGACCCCGCCGACTTATCTGCTCGCGCCGAGAAGAAGAGAATGCACGGTGTGAGCATGGCCCAGGCCATCGAAGACCTGGAGAAGCTGTCGAATGAGAAGATGCGAAAACGTTTGGAAGAGCGGGCGCGGTCGGAGTCTGACGACAGAGCGCCCTTGAAGATCACGCACGAGACCACGTTCTTGTCTGCTCGCACGCCGAACTTTTGGGCGTCCTGCTTCGTTCGGCTGTTTCCTCGGGGAGACTGTCAGGAAACATGCCCAGAACGTAAAGCGGCGGATAGTACCGTATCGTTCTTGTCTTCCAATAAGTGGACCCAGTGCTTACTTAAACGAGCAGATTGTGATTACTGGCGGAAGGACCTGGAGTTCGTCGCATCCGTGGTCAACATCTTTATGCGTCGAGATCAGATGAGCAAGGTGGAAGCGTGCATGAGGGAGACGCCCGGCGGCGGCTTCATGGGCATAACTCCCGATGAGATGCAAAGGATGAACGAGATCACAGCGGAAGGTTTGGTTGCCGCCGCGATCGCGATGGGAGGTGATGCGAAGGGCATGAGCGATCTTCTGAGGAATAAAAAGTTGACCCAACCAGTCCGCACAGCCGCTGACAAAATGCAGGCCGTGTCCCGGAAAGTGCGTGGATCTGCCGAAGAGCGGGACTCGTACAGGTGGAATTTCCGAGCTCTTCAGATAAACTCGGGCTGCTCGACTTTGTTCTTTACGCTGAATCCCCACGACATTCGCAGTCCGCTGACGGTGCTCCTGGTGCAGGACGGCGCGGAGATGCAGAGGCTATTCTCCCTGAACATGAGCGACAAGGAGGCGGAGGACTGGATGAAAGAATTTCAAGCAGAGCACCCTCGTCTTCTCCACCGTCGCGTGGCGCAAGACCCTTACTATGCCCAGAAAGTTTTCCACTCGACCGTCAAAGACGTGATTCGCTATATATTCAACTGCGCTGATGGACCCTCGAACCTGCCTCCGGATGGCATCGCGGCGAGCGAGGTGCCCGGTGTATTCGGGTACGTGCGCCCCTATCTCGGAGTTGTTGAGGAACAGATGCGGAAGGCGCTGCACATACACATGCTCGTGCAGATTCTTGGCTTCTCGCATCCCGACGATATCTTCAAGAAGAACTCTTTCCTCGACGAATTTAAGCGTCTCTACTACTATCACGCCTCAGTCATGTTCCGCAGCCAGGAAGCCGTAGCGCATCATTTCGCCGTTCCCGTGGCGATGAGAACCACCGCCGGGCTGCCGTTGTTCCCGGTGACTCTGAAGCAGCGGAGCATGATCGGCAGCGCTCGCGTTGAGGAGAGCAACCTCGCGCAGACTGTGGCGCGCGGACTCGACGTGCCGCCTGCTTTATCCAGGAGCGTGCCTGAGTATCCATTCTTCGTGGGTTCGTATCACGGCGACGAGAACGTGTCCGGTAGCGACTGGGGCAGCCGCGCTGTTGTCGAGATTTTTTCAAGGAGTCGCAAGACGGGAAACCACGTGTGCAAGCCGTCCGTCTGTCACAAGGGGCGTCTCGGAAAGCGTGGTTTTTGCCGCATGTTAATCCCCATTGGCACCTCTCGCTGAAGGTGGCCCAGGCCCCGACAGACGGGGGCCTCCTTCGCCAAACTCGACACCGCTGGCTTGCAGTGCAATCCCTTCGATGGGATGGCGTTGGCCCTCCGCGATTCTTGATTGCAAGGAGTTTTGAGGGTTGACGGATCCTGGAGATTGTTACCAGTGGCCTACTTCAAGCTTTCCTACCATTCATGCTTCGGCCGCTGTTGCAATCACGACATCCAAGTGCTCCCGCGGTTGCGCGCTCTGAAGAGCAGCAGCCCAGACGCCGTGCCCGATGAGGCAGAGGTTGCCACCGCCAGAGCGGGACTGATAGAGCAGCAGGCGGCGAATGAGTTTTACTGTTCGTCATACTCTAGCAAGTCCGCGCCGCACGCGGAGGGACTCGTGCTGACTCTTGCAGTCTCGCTCCATCAGAAAGAGCAAGACGCGAAGGAGGCTGCTGGCCGCGGCGACGAGCCTGTGAACGTGCACGAGAAGGCGAAGCGGATTCTCCACAGGCTGTTGTCGGCGACGAACAACAGGATGCACAAAGGGTTTCCAGAGATGCTCAGTTACCTGCTTCAGGGGCCGACCCTGTACTCTAGCCACGAGTTCGTTACCGTCTTGACGCCAGGCCTCAGCATGCTGATCTCGAAAAGGTTGAGCGAGGTCGCAACCGGTGCAGAGACGAGTGGACCCTCCACTGCCGCGAGTCCGTACTCTACGAAACTCTACCGAAGGCCGTTCCTGACGGAGTACGATTACCTCTACCGCCCCGACGAGCTGGAGGATTTCCCATTGTACTTTTACTTCGCGGCTTGCGAAGCTCGGCAAGCTCGCCCTGACGGACATCGCCCCGTGAACACTCTGGCGTGGCACGTCGCGGCCGACGGTAAGCGTCAGTTCTCTGCGGAAAAGCTATACAGCCGGGAGCACGAAAAAGTGCCTCTGCGCGGAGATCCTTCGGAGCATCACCCCCTCGGGCCTGAGCTATACAAGTACGCGTACTACGTGACCGTCCGCTTGAGCATCGCGTGGCGGATACCTGTTCTTCGCGGATTTCTCCCTCCGTGCCCGGAGGCAAAGAAAGACGGAGATGGCGAAGCTAAGAGATTAGAAGACGAGGTTAAGTACGCGGTGTACGTGCAACTGCTCTTTCGACCTTTCCGAACAGTGGAGGACGTGCTGCGTCGCGCCCCGCCCGCGCCGTGGACGCACATACCTGCGGAGTACTACGGCGCATTTTTGAATGAGTTCGAGGATTGGCGCAGCACTCAGGAGTCCATCGCTTCTCGAGCACGTAGTGATACGCCACCTCTCAGCAAGGGATGGTGGGCTTGTCGCGTGTGTGAATGCCTGAGGAATTACGACCTCGTCGCAAAGCGCCACGTATCGGTTGTTGATCGTGTGCCGACAGGGGACGCTCTCCGTGGTTATCCCGACGCTGCTGCCGATATCGATGGCCCCGATGCGAACAGGGCCGACGACGAGGAGATGTTGATGGAGTCCGATTCGGACGAGAGTCCCGGCGATGCTGCGATGGAGGACGATGCCCCCAGTGATGCGGCAGTTCCTCGCGCGTCGGGTCGCGAAGCAGATCCAGTCAGCCAGCTTTGCGGAACCGTGGACATTGACTTGAACGAACTGGTCAACTCGGCAACTCTGGCGAGAAGCAGATCCAACGAGGCAAAATATCTCCGTGGCTTTATCGAAGAGGAAAAGAAGTGCGTTTCCAGGCGCACAGCTGCCGCTGACGGCGACGGTGCGTTCCAAGAGTGCTCGTTGTCAGCACGAAAGTCGCTCATCGTCTCTGACATGCAGCAGAAATTTTTCAAGATCGCCAACGAGGGCGAGGATAATGTCGAGATGGTCAGGAAAGTCGAGAAGACGAAGTCAGATGTGCTACAGCAACGCATCGACGCGGCGATGGCGAGAATTCCCGTAGCACTTGAGCGCAAGGTGCCCTTGTTGGCCCGTAAGTCATCGACGTCTGTTGTAGAGGCTGCGCTGTTCTTGTTGAGCCAAAAGGTTCTCGACATCCCTGATGTGGGCGGTATCAACGTGAAGCAGGCGCGGGCGTTTCTGTGGAATGCGTTGTGGCTGCAAGACGTGATGAATCGGGAATGGTCCCTGGACGACCCGCCCGGATCGCAGTTCTCTTCGAGCTCTTCTTTGGCGGACGGCTTTCAGCTCGCGCTCATGGGCCCCGGCGGCACCGGTAAAACTGCGGTGCTCCGCGTTACGGAGGCATTGGTCTCTTATTTTTTGGGTGCCGAATCCGTGCGAAAGTGTGCTCCATCCAACTCGGCGGCCCGGCTCATCGGCGGCGACGCCATACGCGCTGTGTGTAAGCTCCCGTTCGGGAACATTTCCGTCAGGGACCGGAAAGCCCGTTTGAGTGTTGCTGCGCTGGAAAAGCACAGACAACGCTGGAAGAAAGCTCGCGCGTGCTTCATTGACGAAGTGTCTATGGTCTCCAGTGACCAGCTCCATGCCTCCGAGGTCCGCATCAGGGAAGCGAAGGATGACAGGAAACCCTTCGGTGGCCTCGGTATGATTCTTTCTGGAGACTTCTTGCAGTTGCCCCCCGTGGATCCAGGAGACGCGCAGAAGAGTTTAGCGACTCCTCTGAAGGAGACTGGCGCCCTGGACGCGGCCCCTGAGAACCCCGACGCAAAGGATCAGGACGCGAAGCGAAAGAAGCTCGCCGATGCCGCTCAGGGGGTTCCGTTGTGGCAACGGGCACGGCATGTCGTGTGCCTTGACGTGAACATTCGCGCCCCGGGTAAGCTCAGCAAGTTACTCGCGGAGATGCGAGACGGCAAGGGCATCTCTTCCGAGTGTTGGCAGATGTACCTGGATCGCATCATGGAGCGGAACGACCAGAGACTTTCCGAGGGGAGTTCTCCTTTCAGTAAATACGACTGGCAGTTCATTGTTCATCGCCACAAGATCCGCGTGCATCGCTCGCTCGTGAACGCCAAGGCAGCTACGTCTCGTGGGCATAAGCCGCTATTCATCGCACAGGCCAGGGATGAGGCGGTGCATTCGAAAGATGATCGCAAAATGCCACACGTCAGGGAAGAGCTTTTGCGCAGAGCGTCGCCCCGAGACACTCAAAGCTTGCCAGGCATACTTCCACTGTACGTCGGGATGCGGTTGACGTTCCAGGAGAAGGACGGGGTGTTCTGGAAATGATCCCTGTCCGTGCTCCTTCCTTCTCCTTCTCTCCAGTGGCCTCGTCTTTTTCCGCTCCTTGCACCCTCGTACGGGGGAGGCAGCAGGGGCGCGGCAGACCGCAGGAGCACGGCAGTCCACAGGGGCATTACGCGGCAGCCGTCCTGCGGTGGTATGCTGTGTTTCTGTGGTTTGTCATGTTTGTCTTCCGAGTCGTCCTCCAAAAAAGCGGGAATGCTGCCAGAGTCCAGTATCCCAAGACAGCGTTTTTAGAGCCAGGGTGGCAGACCACACAGGAGCACGGCAGACCCCGCATGAACACGGCAGACCACAAAGGAGCACGACAGACCACAGGGGCACGGCAGTCCACACAGGAGCACGGCAGACCACACAGGAGCACGGCAGACCACACAGGAGCGCGGCAGACCACACAGGAGCACGGCAGACCACACAGGACCACGGGAGCATTGCAGAGCACACAGAAGCACGGCAGACCTCACGGGATCCCCGCAGACTTCAAGGAACACGGCAGACCACACAGACGCACGGCAAGCCACACACGAGCACGGCAGAGACCAAAGGAGCACAGCAGACACCAAAGGAGCACGGCAGACCCCAAAAGAACCGGCAGACCACCAGGGTACGGCAGACCACACTGGAGAACGGCAGACCCCACAGGAACACGGCAGACGCCTCAGGAGCACGGCAGGCCACACAGGAGCACGGCAGATCCCACATGATCACGGCAGACCACACAGGAGCGCGGCAGACCACAAAAGAAGCATGGCAGACTTCACAGGAGAACGGCAGACCACACAGAAGCACGGCAGACCCCACATGAGCACGGCAGAGTTCAAAGGAGCACGGCAGACCACGCAGGAGCACGGCAGACCCCACAAGAGCACGGCAGAAAACAACAGGAGCACGGCAGACCACACAGGAGCACGGCAGACCGCACAGGAGCACGGCAGACTCCACAGGAGCAAAGCAGCCCACACAGGAGCCCAGTAGACCAAAAAGAAGCACGGATGACCCCAAAGGAGCACGGCAGACCCCAAAGGAACACGGCAAACCTCAAAGGAGCACGGCAGACCACGCAGGAGCACGGCAGACCCCACAGGAGCACGGCAAACGACAAAAGGAGCACGGCAGACCACACAGGAGCACGGCAGACCACACAGGAGCACGGCAGACCCCTCCTCACAAGAAGCAAAAGAAAGCAGACCACACAAGCGAAGAGCCGGTAGACATAAAAGAAGCAACGGAAAGACCCCAAAGGAGCACGGCAGACCCCATAGGAACACGGCAGACCACAAGAGCACGGCAGACCACACAGGAGCACGGCAGATCACACAGGAGCACGGCAGACCACACAGGAGCACGGCAGACACACAGGAGCACAGCAGACCACAGGAGCACGGCAGACCACACAGGAGCACGGCAGACCCCACGGGAGCACGGCAGACCCCACAGGTGCACGGCAGACCACAGGAGCACGGCAGACACCACAGGAGTTGTCATCTGCCGTGTTCATTTTGTCTTTTCAGTACCCGTGAGGACTGTCCGCGCCTCGGAATTATGAAAGGATGCGTGTGCACAGTTCGGCATGTAGTTTTCTCGGAGAGCGAGACATTTCCAAAGCCGAACGAGAACGATAATGTGGTCCACTTGCGCTGCATGCCAGTGTCGTTGTGGCTGCAGGCGGCGGATGTCTCGTGGACGTTGGATGAGTCACACTTCCCAGACGACATGCCAGTCACGACGGACCGCAAAGGATTGTTTCAGCTGCGTCCCACGTGTGAGTACTTAAGCGCGACTTGGGAGGAGGAGACATTCAGCGTACGCCGTACCACTTTCAAAGTTCTCCCCGCCGACACTATCATCGTCTACGGCGCACAGGGCGGTACGTTCGACGCGGCGATAGTGGACATGAAGAAGCCGCCGACAATGGATGCGGACACGCACTGGCTTGCCTGTTACGTTATGTTGTCGCGGCCGAGATCGTTAGAGGGTCTGCTGATTCTTCGTGCCGCCGAAAAACACGAGCTCGAAAGGCCGCCGCCTGCTTTCCTTACACGAGAGTTGGAGAGGCTGAAGGACCTGGGACTCAAGCCGTTCAAAACGTATTCGAAGCTTTAGTTTTTCTTATAAAAAACGGTATTAGCCACCAATAGCCATACATATCGTGCACTCACCTCCAACACCCTCCCCCGCGTTGCTCGCTGACAGGAGCGTGCGTTGGGCGAGCTCATCCAACGTATAAAGAACATGAACGACCTCCACATTCCTGACAGCATCCGCGCCGAGATCTGGAACAGCGTGTTGGCAAGGAACGGTGGCCCAAAACAGGCGGCGGCAGTCGCCGCGGCGAGAGCGAAGCGTCCAGAGGCCGCCTGTTCGCAGCAAGTGTCAACAGGCACAGTTGTGCACGATGCTGCTGACGACGAGCCTGCAGGACCACCTGCGCTTGCCGAGGGATCTCGGAGACGCCTCCGCGCGAAGACTGCGGTGGGCCCTGGCAAATCTTATCCTGGCGAACTTTATCCACCCGCTAAGAGTGCACGGACGGATAAAAAGGCAAGGGTCGTCGACGACGGAGGCGCTGCCGGGAGACCAGCTAAGAGCGCCAGGGTGGGAAGACGCGAGCAGCTGTGCCCGGCCCTCGACGAGGGACGCAAGGCTGCCGCGGAGAGTATGAGAAAGCCGCGCCTCCACATGTGCACAGAATACACGCATGTCTGCGCGATTGACAAAGAGTTTGGACGTCGCTCGTGTTCCCGCATGCGTCACACAGATTGCACAAGTGTTCTCTGCCAAGATAAACCTTGTGAATTCTGCCTCAGTTTCGGCGAGATCGTTGCTGCCGGTTCCCCTGAGTGCTCAGGATTTCAGAGGCGCCATGGATGCCATTCCTGTGGTCGAAATCGGTGCTGGAACTTCTCTCCGACGTGCCTTGGCAGCCGCGACGATTCCGTCAACGCACAGAGTGCCGGGTTCGCCTCTGCTGACTCCTCACTTGCCCCCCCAGGCACGTGTTTGCAGTACAGCCACCGCTGCGGCGAAGACCGTGACGACGGATGTCAAAGCTGTATGAAGACTTGCCACCGCGACAACACTAGCCCCCTATGTCCTTATTTCGGTCGAGACCGCGGACAGCTCGGGTGGACACCGAACGCGGATGACATGCTCGACACGCAAAGGTTTCTTCGCGATCTTCGAGGTCGGAGGAGGCACCGTACGCAATTTCAGTGGCAGCGCGAAGGCAGAGATGCTGAGGGACGTCGGATTGTGCACATCCCTGGAGAAGGTTATCATTACTTGGGTGTCGCTGAAGGCCATGACTGCAACTGCTTCGTGTACTCTTTAGAGCAGTGTGTTGAAATCGCAACGGACGTGGACGCTGTCAGGACAAGCTTGCAGGTGGAATTCCCGCGCGTGTGCGGGGTCGGCTGCTCTCCCACCGCAGATGCCTGCACGGGCAATTGCATGAAAGTCTACCCGCGGAACTATTTGAGTACAGATCACTGGTCCGCCGTGCTACGGAGCATCGGGCAACATGCGCGTGCAGGGCCTCAGAATGTCGATGAGTCTCATTACTGTCTGCGCGTGATGGACCTCGCTTGCGACGGAAGCGGCGTCGTTCTCGGGAACCCATCTGCCCCTCGACGGATCACCGTTGCCAGAGAGAATCGCAACCACTTTGTACCTGTGTTACCTTACCCTCACAATACTGAAGGCGGGCGCTGGTTGCCCTGGTGAGCGGATAGCGCGATTGCGATGTGGGCTGTCAAGTGCACTTTGCTGACTGTCCGAAATCTTAGTGCATTTGGTGTGAGTAAGGCTTTTTACCCAATGACGTCGATAGGAGCGCCTACTCTTCGCCGCGCGTTCTGAGTTCGAGCGAACGTTATTGAAACGCGCGCTTAGCACGGTATGTCTGCTTTATATACGGTGGTGATGCTTTCAACCCACTGGCGCTCCGTGGTGCCACCGTGACATGCATAATTGCGGCTTGCATTGCACACGACGGAATCTCAAAAAAAAAAAAAAAAAAAAAAAACCATTGTTCTGTGCATCGCGCCTCTTTGTGAGATTCTGTACCAGATATCGGAGCACCGCATACGATGCAGGAGCACGGCAGAACACACAGAACGCACAGGAGCGCGGGTGTATGCACAGGAGCATGGCAGACTGTACAGTAACACGGCGGAACATACTGAAGTACAGCAGAACGCACACAACACAACGGAGCACGGCATAACGGACAGGACCACGGCAAACTCCACAGGAGCACGGCATACCATACAGGACTACAGCAGACCACGCATGAGCACGGCAGACTACGCACGAGCACGGCAGACCACAGGAGGACGGAGGATTACACAGGAGCAAGGCAGACCACAGGAGCACGGCAGACCCCAAAGGGGCACGGCAGACCACACAGGACACGGCAGACCCCACGGGAGCACGGCAGACCACACAGGAGCACGGCAAACCACACACGAGCACGGCAGACCATACAGGAGCACGCCAAACCACACAGGAGCACGGCAGACCACACGTTCGCACGGCAAACACCACAGGAGCACGGCAGACACCAAAGAAGCACGGCAGTGGTACGTGGCACTGCTGTGGTATGCCGTACTAAAACGTGGAATATCTCATAAGCCCAAGGGACAAAAGAACGCTTCCCGTTCTTGTCCGGTCAGGTTCCCCAAAATGGCCATTTCGCTCGAGACATCCTCGAAAAATCGAGGTGTTGGAGGCTATCGTTTCAGACGTCTTATGTAAAAAATGGCCGTTTCGCTCGAGACATCCTCAGAAAGTCGGGATGTTGAAAAATGTCAAAAATTTTTGTTGCGCATGAAAAATGAGCGTTTCGCTCGAGACATCCTCGAAAAAATGAGATGCCGACAGAGGTCTTTTACAACCTCTTATGTTAAAAATGACGTTTTCGCTAGGGACGTCCTCAGAAAATGAGCAGGTGGTCTGCCGTGCTCCTGTGTGGAGCACGGCAGACCACGAGCATTTCGCTCGAGACATCCTCCTAAAAAATCGAGTGTGGTCTGCCGTGCTCCTGTGTGGTCTAGCCGTGCTCCTGTGGTATTATCATTTGATGTCACAGTATGCATGAAAAATAGCGTTTCGCTCGAGACATCCTCGAAAAAATGAGATGCCGAAAGAGGTGTTTTAGAACCTCTTATGTTAAAAATGACGTTTTCGCTCGGGACGTCCTCAGAAAATGAGCAGGTGGTCTGCCGTGCTCCTGTGTGGAGCACGGCAGACCACGGCCATTTCGCTCGAGACATCCTCAAAAAATCGAGGTGTGGTCTGCCGTGCTCCTGTGTGGTCTGCCTTGCTCCTGTGGTCTCATGTGCTCCTCACAGGAACACGGCAGACCGCGCGTAGGAACCGAGAGGAGCACGGCAGACCAAGACGAGGAGCACGGCAGACCAGGTAAGGAACCGAGAGGAGCACGGCAGACCAAGACGAGGAGCACGGCAGACCAGGCACCAAGAGCGCCCTCAAGACGACGGAAAGGATGACCAAACGATGAGCACAGCAGACCAATAGAGGACACGGCAACTACCCTAAGAAGTGCCCTCAAGACGGCCGGAGTACGGCAGACCCCCATAGAGCACCGTAGACGCACAGAAGAGCACGCAGACCAACAGTACAACGGCAGACCACACTAGAGCACGGCAGGAGGCACACAGGAGCACGGCAGACCACACAGGAGCTCGGGCAACACAAATGGGAGCACGGCAGACCACACAAAGAGCACGGCAGACCCCACAAGACACGCAGACACCCCAGGAGCACGGCATAACTGCCCACAGGAGCACGGCAGCAGCGACACCCAAAAGGAGCACGGCAGACCACACAGGAGCAAGGCAAACCACAGGAGCACGGCAGACCACACAGGAGCACGGCAGACCCCACAGTAGCAAGGCAGACCCCAAAGGAGCACGGCAGACCACCGGAGCTCGGCAGACCACACAGGAGTACGGCAGACCCCACATGAGCACGGCAAATCCCAAATGAGCACGGCAGACCACAAGAGCACGGCAGACCACACAGGAGCACGGCAGACTCCACAGGAGCACGGCAGACCACAAAGGAGCACGGCAAACCACACAGGAGCCCGGCAGACGCCACAGGAGCACGGCAGACGCCACAGGAGCACGGCGGAACCCACAGGAGCACGGCAGACCGCGCGCGGGTACAACATAAACGCGCCTTTTGTTGTACCCCGAACGCCGCTGGCGTTTCCCCAACAGGAGCACGGCAGATCTCACAGGCGCGCGGCAGACCCCAAATGAGCACGGCCGACCACAGGAGCACGGCAGACCCCAAATGAGTACGGCAGACCCCAAAAGAGCACCGTAGACGCCTCAGGAGCACGGCTGACACACAGGAGCACGGCAGCCTGGGCCGGTTCCGGCGCCGGCCGGCGCCGGAAAATTGAATTCCGAGGCGGTGCCGAAAAAAGGCCACTCCAAGACACATTTTTCTTTCGAAAATATTGATTTTCTGCTCCCGGCGCCCTGGAACCCCTTCCGGGCCGCTTCTGGCACCCCGGCCGGCGCTCGAGCCAAACGCCCGGGCCAGCACCCGGGCCAGCGCCCGGGCCGGTTCCGGCGCCGGCCGGCGCCGGAAATTTGAATTCCGAGGCGGTGCCGAAAAAAGGCCACTCCAAGACATATTTTTCTTTCGAAAATATTGATTTTCTGCTCCCGGCGCCCGGGAACCCCTTCCGGGCCGCTTCCGGCACCCGGGCCGGCGCTCGAGCCGAACGCCTGGGCCAGCTCCCGGGCCAGCGCCCGGGCCGGTTCCGGCGCCGGCCGGCGCCGGAAAATTGAATTCCGAGGCGGTGCGGGAAAAAGGCCACTCCAAGACATATTTTTCTTTCGAAAATATTGATTTTCTGCTCCCGGCGCCCTGGAACCCCTTCCGGGCCGATTCCGGCACCCAGGCCGGCGCTCGAACCGAACGCCCGGGCCGGCACCTGGGCTGGCGGCCGACGCGCGATGCGCTGCACAAGCCAGCTTCCCGCAAGATCGGTCCAGAGTGGGAGGGGACGGAGCTGGGCGGGTGAAGGACCACCAGAGCACTGCTCCAGCCTTCCCTCAGCCCTGGGTCTGCTGACCACACAGGAGCACGGCAGACCACACAGGAGCCCGCCAAACCACAAAGGACAAGGCAGCACCCCAAAATGGCACGGCAAGTCCAGACGTTCGCTACGGCAGACGGCACAGGACACGGCAGACCGCAACATGAGCACGGCAGACCAAGAAGGAGCAACGCAGACTCGACAGGAGCACGGGCAGACCACACAGAGCACCGGCAGAACCACACAGGACAACGGCAGACCCCACGGGAGCACGGCAGACCACACAGGAGCACGGCATACCACACAAGAGCTCGGCAGACCATACAGGAGCACGCCAGACCACACAGGTGCACGGCAGACCACACGTTCGCACGGCAAACTCCACAGGAGCACGGCAGACCCCAAAGGAGCACGGCAGACCACAGGAGCACGGAAGACCGCACAGGAGCACGGCAGACCACACAGGAGCACGGCAAACCAAGAAGGAGCACGGCAGACCACAGGAGCACCGCAGACGGCACAAAAGCACGGCAGATCGTCGTCGTCGTCATCGTCGTCGTCGTCGTCTTCGTCAATAACGATCTCGAAAATTACGACAAACAACGATGACAGAAAACGACCACAAACATAACACAAAAACCAACCGAACACGGAATCCAACAACAAAAAATCAATCAGAAAAACGACCGCAATCATAAAATGATAACGACGGCAACAGCGAGAACGGCAACAGCGGACGATTATAATGAAAACGACGACCACGACAAAGGAAAGGCACGCGACGACGACGATGGACAAACAAAAGACAAGACAGGCTGGAACAGAAAAAGTAGGCTGGGCGACAACGGGTGGGGGCCCGCGTGGCCGAGAGAAAAGCACGGTGTCGACACCATGATGTGGCCAGGGCACAGACTACCCGACAGAAACCACGCGCAGGCCACCATTTATCTGTTCTGTTGCGTTTATGGGTTCGCTCTGTGCTCGGCCAATAAAAAAAAAATATTATAAGTAAATTGAATAAAATACGGTCTCTGACGCACGTGGTGGATAAAAAACGGCGCTTCCCGTTCTTGTCCGGTCAGGTTCATTGGCGGATTCCCCAAAATGGCAATTTCGCTCGAGACATCCTCGAAAAATCGAGGTGTTGGAGGCTATCGTTTAAGACGTCTTATGTAAAAAATGGCCGTTTCGCTCGAGACATCCTCAAAAAATCGGGATGTTGAAAAATGTCAAAAATTTTTGTTGTGCATGAAAAATGAGCGTTTCGCTCGAGACATCCTCGAAAAAATGAGATGCCGGCAGAGGTGTTTTACAACCTCTTATGTTAAAAATGACGTTTTCGCTAGGGACCTCCTCAGAAAATGAGCAGGTGGTCTGCCGTGCTCCTGTGTGCAGCACGGCAGACCACGGCCATTTCGCTCGAGACATCCTCAAAAAATCGAGGTGTGGTCTGCCGTGCTCCTGTGTGGTCTGCCGTGCTCCTGTGGTCTGCCGTGCTCCCCACAGGAGCACGGCAGACCGCGCGTAGGAACCGAGAGGAGCACGGCAGACCAAGACGAGGAGCACGGCAGACCAGGCTTAGGAACCGAGAGGAGCACGGCAGACCAAGACGAGGAGCACGGCAGACCAGGCACCAAGAGCGCCCTCAAGACGACGGAAAGGATGACCAAGACGAGGAGCACGGCAGACTAAGACGAGGAGCACGGCAGACTATGCCCTAAGAGTGCCCTCAAGACGGCCGAACAACGGCAGACCCCATAGGAGCACGGCAGACCACAGAAGAGCACGGCAGACCAACAGGAGCACGGCAGACCACACAAGAGCACGGCAGGCCACACAGGAACACGGCAGACCACACAGGAGCACGGCAGACCACAAAGGAGCACGGCAGACCACACAAGAACACGGCAGACCCCACAAGAGCACGGCAGACCCCACAGGAGCACGGCAGACCCCACAGGAACACGGCAGAGCAGACCCAAAAGGAGCACGGCAGACCACACAGGAGCAAGGCAAACCACAGGAGCACGGCAGACCACACAGGAGCACGGCAGACCCCACAGTAGCAAGGCAGACCCCAAAAGGAGCACGGCAGACCACCGGAGCACGGCAGACCACACAGGAGTACGGCAGACCCCACATGAGCACGGCAAATCCCAAATGAGCACGGCAGACCACAAGAGCACGGCAGACCACACAGGAGCACGGCAGACTCCACAGGAGCACGGCAGATCACAAAGGAGCACGGCAGACCACACAGGAGCCCGGCAGACGCCACAGGAGCACGGCAGACGCCACAGGAGCACGGCAGACCCCACAGGAGCACGGCAGAGCAGACCCAAAAGGAGCACGGCAGACCACACAGGAGCAAGGCAAACCACAGGAGCACGGCAGACCACACAGGAGCACGGCAGACCCCACAGTAGCAAGGCAGACCCCAAAGGAGCACGGCAGACCACCGGAGCACGGCAGACCACACAGGAGTACGGCAGACCCCACATGAGCACGACAAATCCCAAATGAGCACGGCAGACCACAAGAGCACGGCAGACCACACAGGAGCACGGCAGACTCCACAGGAGCACGGCAGACCACAAAGGAGCACGGCAGACCACACAGGAGCCCGGCAGACGCCACAGGAGCACGGCAGACGCCACAAGAGCACGGCGGAACCCACAGGAGCACGGCAGACCGCGCGCGGGTACAACATAAACGCGCCTTTTTGTTGTACCCCGAACGCCGCTGGCGTTTCCCCAACAGGAGCACGGCAGATCTCACAGGCGCGCGGCAGACCCCAAATGAGCACGGCCGACCACAGGAGAACGGCAGACCCCAAATGAGTACGGCAGACCCCAAAAGAGCACCGTAGACGCCTCAGGAGCACGGCTGACCACACAGGAGCACGGCAGACCACACAGGAGCGCGGCAAACCACAAAGGAGCAAGGCAGACCCCAAATGAGCACGGCAGTCCACACGTTCGCACGGCATACCGCACAGGAGCACGGCAGACCCCACATGAGCACGGCAGACCAAGAAGGAGCACGGCAGACCACACAGGAGCACGGCAGACCACACAGGAGCACGGCAGACCACACAGGATACGGCAGACCCCACGGGAGCACGGCAGACCACACACGAGCACGGCAAACCACACAAGAGAACGGCAGACCATACAGGAGCACGCCAGACCACACAGGACCAAAACAGACCACACGTTCGCGACGCTGGCACGGCAAACTCAACTGGAGCACGGCCGACCCAAGAAGCACGCAGTGGAACGTGGCACGCTGTGGTATGCCGTTCTAAAAAAACGTGGAATACTCATAAGCCCAGGGGGTAAACAAAAGGACGCTTCCCCGTTCTTGTCCTTATTCAGGTTCCCCAAAATGGCCATTTCGCTCGAGACATCCTCGAAAAATCGAGGTGTTGGAGGCTATCGTTTAAGACGTATTATGTCAAAAATGACGGTTTCGCTCGAGACATCCTCAAAAAAATCGGGATGTTGAAAAATATCAAAAATTTTTGTTATGCATGAAAAATGAGCGTTTCGCTCGAGACATCCTCGAAAAAATGAAATGCCGACAGAGGTGTTTTACAACCTCTTATGTTAAAAATGACGTTTTCGCTCGGGACGTCCTCAGAAAATGAGCAGGTGGTCTGCCGTGCTCCTGTGTGGAGCACGGCAGACCACGGCCATTTCGCTCGAGACATCCTCAAAAAATCGAGGTGTGGTCTGCCGTGCTCCTGTGTGGTCTGCCGTGCTCCCCACAGGAGCACGGCAGACCGCGCGTAGGAACCGAGAGGAGCACGGCAGACCAAGACGAGGAGCACGGCAGACCAGGCTAGGAACCGAGAGGAGCACGGCAGACCAAGACGAGGAGCACGGCAGACCAGGCACCAAGAGCGCCCTCAAGACGACGGAAAGGATGACCAAGACGAGGAGCACGGCAGACCAAGACGAGGAGCACGGCAGACTATGCCTTAAGAGTGCCCTCAAGACGGCCGAACAACGGCAAGATCGGAAGGAGCACGGCAAGACCACAGAAGAGCACAGGCAGACCAACAGGAGCACGGCAGACCACACAATAGCACGGCAGGCACAAAGGACACGGCAGACCACACAGGAGCACGGTGGAGACCTCAAAGGACACGGCAGACCACACAAGAAGAACAGCAGACCACAAAGTCACGGCAGACCAGCGCAGCACAGGCAGACCCACAGGAGCACTGCAGAGCATCACCCAAAAGGACACTTAAGCATAGTGCGAAAATGAATAGCATATTAAAAAAAAACGGCAGACCACACAGGAGCAAGGCAAACCCCAGGAGCACGGCAGACCACACAGGAGCACGGCAGACCCCACAGTAGCAAGGCAGACCCCAAAGGAGCACGGCAGACCACCGGAGCACGGCAGACCACACAGGAGTACGGCAGACCCCACATGAGCACGGCAAATCCCAAATGAACACGGCAGACCACAAGAGCACGGCAGACCACACAGGAGCACGGCAGACTCCACAGGAGCACGGCAGACCACAAAGGAGTACGGCAGACCACACAGGAGCCCGGCAGACGCCACAGGAGCACGGCAGACGCCACAGGAGCACGGCGGAACCCACAGGAGCACGGCAGACCGCGCGCGGGTACAACATAAACGCGCCATTTTGTTGTACCCCGAACGCCGCTGGCGTTTCCCCAACAGGAGCACGGCAGATCTCACAGGCGCGCGGCAGACCCCAAATGAGCACGGCCGACCACAGGAGCACGGCAGACCCCAAATGTGTACGGCAGACCCCAAAAGAGCACCGTAGACGCCTCAGGAGCACGGCTGACCACACAGGAGCACGGCAGCCTGGGCCGGTTCCGGCGCCGGCCGGCGCCGGAAAATTGAATTCCGAGGCGGTGCCGAAAAAAGGCCACTCCAAGACATATTTTTCTTTCGAAAATATTGATTTTCTGCTCCTGGCGCCCGGGAACCCCTTCCGGGCCGCTTCTGGCACCCGGGCCGGCGCTCGAGCCAAACGCCCGGGCCAGCACCCGGGCCAGCGCCCGGGCCGGTTCCGGCGCCGGCCGTCGCCGGAAAATTGAATTCCGAGGCGGTGCGGAAAAAAGGCCACTCCAAGACATATTTTTCTTTCGAAAATATTGATTTTCTGCTCCCGGCGCCCGGGAACCCCTTCCGGGCCGCTTCCGGCACCCGGGCCGGCGCTCGAGCCGAACGCCTGGGCCAGCACCCGGGCCAGCGCCCGGGCCGGTTCCGGCGCCGGCCGGCGCCGGAAAATTGAATTCCGAGGCGGTGCGGAAAAAAGGCCACTCCAAGACATATTTTTCTTTCGAAAATATTGATTTTCTGCTCCCGGCGCCCTGGAACGAACCCCTTCCGGGCCGATTCCGGCACCCAGGCCGGCGCTCGAACCGAACGCCCGGGCCGGCACCTGGGCTGCGGCCGACGCGCGATGCGCTGCCACAAGCCAGCTTCCCGCAAGATCGGTCCAGAGTGGGAGGGGACGGAGCTGGGCGGGTGATGACCACCAGAGCACTGCTCCAGCCTTCCCTCAGCCCTGGGTCTGCTGACCACACAGGAGCACGGCAGACCACACAGGAGCGCGGCAAACCACAAAGGAGCAAGGCAGACCCCAAATGAGCACGGCAGTCCACACGTTCGCACGGCAGACCGCACATGAGCACGGCAGACCGCACATGAGCACGGCAGACCAAGAAGGAGCACGGCAGACCACACAGGAGCACGGCAGACCACACAGGAGCACGGCAGACCACACAGGACACGGCAGACCCCACGGGAGCACGGCAGACCACACAGGAGCACGGCAAACCACACAAGAGCACGGCATACCATACAGGAGCACGCCAGACCACACAGGAGCACGGCAGACCACACGTTCGCACGGCAAACTCCACAGGAGCACGGCAGACCCCAAAGGAGCACGGCAGACCACAGGAGCACGGAAGACCGCACAGGAGCACGGCAGACCACACAGGAGCACGGCAAATCAAGAAGGAGCACGGCAGACCACAGGAGCACCGCAGACGCCACAGAAGCACGGCAGATCGTCGTCGTCGTCATCGTCGTCGTCGTCTTCGTCAATAACGATCTCGAAAATTACGACAAAAAACGATGACAGAAAACGACCACAAACATAACACAAAAACCAACCGAACACGGAATCCAACAACAAAAAAACAATCAGAAAAACGACCGCAATCATAAAATGATAACGACGGCGACAGCGAGAACGGCAACAGCGGACGATTATAATGAAAACGACGACCACGACAAAGGAAAGGCACGCGACGACGACGACGGACAAACAAAAGACAAGACAGGCTGGAACAGAAAAAGTAGGCTGGGCGACAACGGGTGGGGGCCCGCGTGGCCGAGAGAAAAGCACGGTGTCGACACCATGATGTGGCCAGGGCAGCAGACTACCTCGACAGACCAGCGCGGCAGGCCACCATTTAGTCTGTTCTGTTGCGTTTATGGGTTTCTCTGACGTTCTCGCCAATACGGTCTCTGACGCACGTGGTGGATAAAAAACGGCGCTTCCCGTTCTTGTCCGGTCAGGTTCCCCAAAATGGCCATTTCGCTCGAGACATCCTCTCCTAAAATCGAGGTGTGGTCTGCCGTGCTCCTGTGTGGTCTGCCGTGCTCCTGTGGTCTGCCGTGCTCCCCACAGAGCACGGCCAGACCCGGCAAGACCAAGAGAGGAGCACGGCAGACCAAGACGAGGAGCACGGCAGACCAGGCACCAAGAGCGCCCTCAAGACGACGGAAAGGATGACCAAGACGAGGAGCACGGCAGACCAAGACGAGGAGCACGGCAGACTATGCCCTAAGAGTGCCCTCAAGACGGCCGAACAATCATCAAACAAACAATGAGTCTAACGTCGTCTTGGAAACGTTTCTGAGGGCATCAGTACGGCCCCCCAAAAACAAATGTCCTGTGTGGTCTGCCGTGCTCCTGTGTGGTCTGCCGTGCTCCTGTGTGGTCTGCCGTGCTCCTTCTTGGTCTGCCGTGCTCATGTGGGGTCTGCCGTGCTCCTGTGCGGTCTGCCGTGCGAACGTGTGGACTGCCGTGCTCATTTGGGGTCTGCCTTGCTCCTTTGTGGTTTGCCGCGCTCCTGTGTGGTCTGCCGTGCTCCTGTGTGGTCAGCCGTGCTCCTGAGGCGTCTACGTGCTCCTTTGGGGTCTGCCGTACTCATTTGGGGTCTGCCGTGCTCCTGTGGTCGGCCGTGCTCATTTGGGGTCTGCCGCGCGCCTGTGAGATCTGCCGTGCTCCTGTCGGGGAAACGCCAGCGGCGTTCGGGGTACAACAAAAAGGCGCGTTTATGTTGTACCCGCGCGCGGTCTGCCGTGCTCCTGTGGGTTCCGCCGTGCTCCTGTGGCGTCTGCCGTGCTCCTGTGGCGTCTGCCGGGCTCCTGTGTGGTCTGCCGTGCTCCTTTGTGGTCTGCCGTGCTCCTGTGGAGTCTGCCGTGCTCCTGTGTGGTCTGCCGTGCTCTTGTGGTCTGCCGTGCTCATTTGGGATTTGCCGTGCTCATGTGGGGTCTGCCGTGCTCCTGTGTGGTCTGCCGTGCTCCTGGCGTTTGCCGTGCTCCTGTGGGGTCTGCTGTGCGAACGTGTGGTCTGCCGTGCTCCTGTGGGGGTCTGCCGTGCTCCTGTGGTCTGCCGTGCTCTTGTGGGGTCTGCCGTGCTCGTGTGTAGTCTGCCGTGCTCCTGTGGGGTCTGCCGTGTTCCTGTGTGGTCTGCCGTGCTCCTGTGTGGTCTGCCGTGTTCCTGTGTGGCCGTTTCGCTCGGGACGTCCTCAAAAAATCGGCTCCGGAGGGGACTCCGAAGCAGCATTATCTTGGAATCGCTCCCGGAGGGCCTCCAAACGGCCCAAGAAAGCCCCCGAAGGCCCCCCAGAGGACCCCCAGAGCGCCCCAAGAGACCCCCAAGAGGCCCCCAAGGGGCGGCCAGAGGCCCGCCAGAGCGCCCAAAACGCCCCAAGAGACCCCCAAGAAGCCCCCCAGGGGCTCCAAAGAGGCGGCCAGAAGTCCCCCAGAACGCGCGAAAAGGCTCCAGGAGTTCCCTGAGAGCTTCATATCGCCCCATAGAGCCCCCGAAGGCCCCCCCCGGGACTCCCCCAAGAGGCCCCCGAGAGGCCAGAGGCTACGACAGCCCCAAGAGCGTCCAAGATACCTCCAAGACGGCGCCGAAGCCAGGAAACGCAACAGGGATGTTCTCTGACGTTCTCGCCAATACGGTCTCTGACGCACGTGGTGGATAAAAAACTGCGCTTCCCGTTCTTGTCCGGTCAGGTTCCGGAAAAATGGCCGTTTCGCTCGAGACATCCTCGAAAAATCGGCTCCGGAGGGGACTCCGAACCGGCATTATCTTGGAGTCGCTCCTGGAGGGCTTCAAAACGGCCCCAAAGAGCCCTCAAAGGCCCCCCAGGGGACCCCCGACACGGCCCAAGAGACCCCCAAGAGGCCCCCCAGAGGCGCCCAGATGCCCCCCAGAGCGCGCGAAGAGGCCCCGGGACTGGCCAAGAGAGCCCCAAAACAGTCCAAGAGAACGCCAAGACAGCCCACGAGAGCCCCCACACACCTCGAGACACTCCCGGACAGTCCAAGAGGGTCACATTAGCCTCCAAGAGGCTCCTAAAACGTTCCGAACGGCCCCAACAATTGCCGTTTCGCTCGAGGCCTCTTCAACAAATCGGGTTCGGAGGGGACTCCAACTCAGCATTATCTTTGCATCTCTCCCGGAGGCCCCGGGACTGAAGTGCTCCGAACGGCCCTTAATTGCCCTTTCGGCACGGCGGTGCACCACAGCTTTTGGCTATGCCTCAGAGGATCGTCTGATACTGTACTTCGTCCTGCAGCGTCTGGCTCAACAGTGCGCGCCCTTCGACGTGCTCCGCGCGAGTCCAGTGCAATTGTGCGCGGAGCGTCCCCGCAAGGTAGTGCCCCCCGTGTTGACAGATCTCCGATTACGAGCGTTTGCGCGATGTGTTTACGCGCGCGTGCAGTGCGCGCTTGCGCGTGCATAGGTTTCTACATTGGCCGTTTCGCTCGGGACATCCTCTAAAAAATGGAGTTGGCGTTGGCTCCAGGCCGCCTTTGTGTTCAGATGTCTCTTGGAGCGCCCAAGAGGGTCCCTAGAAGGCCACAGGACGGCTCCAGGGGGCCCGCATGACGGCCCCAGAGGCCTCCAAGAGCACCCCCAAGACGGCCCAAGAAGCCAAAATCGTCAAATTCCCATGGGAAAACGTATACTTTTAGTATATACGATTTTCTCGTCTTCACGGCGTCGAAGACGGTCCAAGAGTCCCCCAAGACCGGCCCGCGACGGCCCAAGAGATTCTCAAGAGGCACCCAAGACGGCCGAAAAGGGCGCCAAGACGGCCCAAGCGGCTCCCAAGAAGGCCCACGAGGGCCCCAAGAGGGAGAGCCCGAATCGAAAATCGGAGCATCCCGCCCAAAGACGGCCCTAGGAGGCCTCAGGAGGCGCCCAAGAGGTCCCAAGAGGCCCCCGAGAGGCCCCCAAGACTCCCCAAAAGGCCCCCAAGAGGCCCAAAAGAGGCCCCAAGAGGACCCAAAACGGCCCGCGAGAAGCCTCCCAAGAGAGCCCAACGAACTTTCACTTCGTCTCATTTTCAATACCTGGGCACGGTGGCGGGATGGACCGAAGGTCACTAGATTTTCCATCTCCTTATCCCGAATTCGGGTTACACAGCCCCAAGACAGCTCAAGAGGGCCCGAAAACAGCGCCAGAGGGATCCAAGAGGGCTTCATGTTACAGGCCTCTTGGACCGTCTTGGGGTTATCGCCAGTCGTATTCAAAGTATAATGGGCCGTCTTGGAGCATCTTGGAGTGGCCGGAGACGGCCGGAGGCATCCTGGGCATTCCTGGGAGGGGTGAAGGATCTAGTCCGTATAACCGGATCCCCCCCCCTGCAAGCCAGCCGGACCGAGCCCCAAGGGGACGGCGGATAGCTCGGGATCTTGAAGGTAGACGCGGGGGCCGCGTGGTAACTGACCGCTTGCGCACAATACAAGTAATAGCGGTTCCAGGGCGTGAATCTGGCCGCACTTCTGTGGGTCTTGGTCGCCGAGGCATGAACCCAGAGTACGTTGCAATGGGTCGTGGCCTCGGAGGCGCGTATCGCGTGTACTTTACGAGGGATCTGCGCCTCGGGAGCGCGAGCGTCGTATATTTTCGAGGGATCCTTGATTCGGGCACCGCGCAGCCCCCTCCTGTTCGCACAAGCGTTCCAGTTTTGACGTCCCCATGTGATGCCACACCTGCAACGAACGTTCGAACATTCGCTTCCCGTTCTTGTCAGGTCAGGTTTGATTGATCATATGTTCGGTTGCACGTGTAATTGACGAAGCACTCGGTCCGATCAGGCTTCTGGCTGCTGGCTTGCGAAACAATTATGTTTGATGGTTCATACACCTGCTCGTAAGGACCACTCTTGGGGCCCTCTTAACGGCCTTCTTTGCAGTCTCGGGAGCCTTCTGGGTCGTCTTGGGGCTGTCTTGGGCTGGTCCAGGGGGCCTCGCGGGCCGCCCAGGGCTTGCAGATGCCAGGAAAGGCAACAGTCCAGAACAGATCCCCCCAAGTTCCGTGAGCATCACTGGCTTGTCGCTCTCGGGGGTTATCTTGGGGCCCTCGCGGGGCGTCGGGGCCGTCTCGAGGTCACCTCAGGCGTTCTGGAGGCCTCTCCAGCGTGCCGGGTCCGCTCTCGCGCCGGAGGCCCCAGGAGCCTGGGAGGGGCGCTGATGCGCTCGTCGCCACCCCCCATCGAATGGGAATTCAGACCCCCTGGCAGGTGGAACGTTGGAGGGCGACAGCCAGTCACTTGGCATCGCTCGGACGTGTGCATTTTTTCTCGGCGAGGGTCCTCGAGGAGCCTCTTGGACCACCCTGCGAGAAAAGAAACGCACGACAGCGAAAGATGCACGGGGAATGGGTGTCCGAGCGATGACAGGATCATCTCACACGCCTTCTCGCCCCTGACACGCGGGGGATCGGCAGATCTCGCTTGCGCGAACAGCCGCCGACTTCGAGGTCTGCTCCCACTCGCACACTGCTGGGCAAGTGCAGGGGGATCGCGGGGTCGTCGGCAACGTTCATTGTGTTGTTGCTCTAGACCTCCTCGAAAGGGTCCGAGTAGATGGGGTCCGAGGATCGCGCCGCATCGCCGATGCATCGACGATTCGGCTCAATGTGGAGTCCGTGTTTCCCCACGCCGACGTCGCCGATGCATCGCCGACGTCGCCGATGCATCGCCGCTGCATCGCGCTGCATCGCCGATACATCGGAGATGCATTGGCGATGTAGCGTGATCCTTCGACCACATCTACTCGGACCCATCCAGGAAGCATCTAGTTACATGCGCACGCTCTGCGTGGCACCTAGCCTCGAAGAAGAAATACTTGCATCGACACAAAAGTTCGGAGCTCCGCGTGGATTTCTTGAATCGGTGCTGGGCCCCCTCTGACGACGCCTCCGGCGCCGCACCAGGCGCACGGCCGCGCCAGGAAGGAGGTTCCAGCGCAGATCCAAGAAATTCGCACAGACCTCCGAAAGTTTCTGCTTACACTCTTGTTTCTTCCTCTTATACGAGGCAGGAATTTCTCCATAACCACCGCCTGGGGTGCTCGACCTTCGGAGACGCCGGCGGGCGGTGAATACGGATATATTCCTGCCTTGGGGAGGCCAAGTATGTCCATATCCACCGCCCGCTGGGGTCCCCGGACGTCGGTCGGTTCCACGGGCGGTGGATGTGGATGCATCCCCGCCTCGCCCTCGGCGTACGCCCCCTCCTCCTCCTCCTCCTCCTCCTCCTCCTCCTCCTCCTCCTCATCCTCCTCATCCTCCTCCTCCCCCTCGGTATACGCATTCAGACACTGTTGCATGCGCGCGCTCTTCGTGGCTCTGGCCGCGCTGGCCTGCTCGCTCGCCGAGGCCGCTCGGCAACAGGCAGGCCGCTGTGTCCGCCGCCTTCGCTGCGTCCGCTTCGGCGCCCTTTAGCCCGCAGTGCCCGCTGCGCCGAGGTCTACGACAAAGTGGGCGACTATTTCGGGGAGGCGCCGCGGGGCTAGAAGGTCAACGAAGCTTCGCTTGGCCTCGGTGGCCTCTGCACACAAGGACAAGGTAGGACAGACGCGCACGGCATTCGCAAGCTCGCTCAGACTTTGCGTTCGCACGGCAGGTTCGCGTCGCGTGTCGACCGGCGGCGGGGTCGCCGCTGGTCGACGCACGACCCAGAATCGTCCCATCATTGAACGATCCGGCGTTTCTGAAACGGTCGATCGTTCAAGGTGAACGATCCCCGCTGTGTCAGGAACCAGCGCCAGGGACGGCACGACACGAACCTGCCATATACACGCACGGCATTCACAAGTTTACTTAGACGCTTGCATCTGCAACCGCCCTCTCGGCGCCGTCTCCATCCGCACTGGTGTGTGTTTTGTCTAGTGCGAGATGAAGATGACAACGGCTTCCGCGCCGTCGCTCGGCACGGTTCCTGCCACGACCAGTAGTAGAGATTGAACGGCTGAAGAAGTATATGGCAGGTTCGCGTCGTGTCGACCGGCGGCGACCTCGTTGCCTACGTTCAACGTTGAACGCCGCTGGCGACCCAGAATCGGTTGATGTTGAACGATCTGACGTTTCGGAAACGGTTGATCGTTCAAGGTTGACCGATCCCCACGGTGTCAGGAACCAACGCCAGGGTCGACACGACACGAACTTGCCGTGTACATGCTACGTGTTGTCTACCCTCAGAATCTATAGAAGTACGATTTTCTGCACAAGTTGGACTGGCGACAAAGTTTGGATTCCGAGTTGTCCGTCAGGGGGGGGGGCGTTCGTTAAGGAATGTGCCCAGAAGGTTTCAGACCCTAAATGATTATTTATCTGATGAGGGCGTTGGTGATACCAATGGCATACCCCCGATTGGAATCTCAACGGCTTCCAGACCCTGGGCTCTTTATGCGACGGTTGGGTGATTCATCCGATGGCTCCTTACCTTAAGCCATCACAGTATTATTCATGCTACTCGTGGCATCAACTCTCTTCCCCCCTCATGCCTCTTCCTCCTTCCTCCTGCCTCCTCTTTCCTCCATTGTTCCTTTGCGCATCCAGCCTGAGAATAAGCGCGGGACGAGTAAGATGTCTAAGATGTCCTTTTGCATCTCTAGATCGTGGAAGATATCTCCTAATGTCGGCGTCCAACTGTCCGTTAGACTGTGTAGCCGTCTTCGGGACTCACCCCATGTCTAGCAGTTCGCTGAAAGTGCACGCCTGCGAGCATACGTACAGGCTCTGCAGTACCAGCATTACCTAAACGCGCATTGCTCAGCATGGAGCAGCAGGTCCAACAAGTTTGCCGTGGCGTCGAATTGTTTGCCGTTGACACCGGCAGCTGCGTCGCAGGAAGACCAGGTCAGTCAAGGCTTGATTAATATTAGTGACGACGTTGCGAAAACTTGACTGTCCAGCGTTCGCAACATCGTCGCCAACATTAGTCAATGCAGCGTGCGTAGCAGTGAAATTTCAACATTGGCACGTGTTACACGCACCGACTTGCCACGCCTTGCCATGCGAGCATCAAAAGAGTGAGTGTGCATCGAAACAGATAAATGAGGCCATATGCAAGCGGCATTTCTCCACAAGGACGATCGCACCACATACATTGATTCGGCATGCAAGGCAGGAGATGGCTGCAGAGAGAGAGGAGAGCTGAGCAATAGCACACATCAGTTTCGAAGAAGTCTTGAACAAAGCATGTGTGCACTGCGGATGACCAGAAATTCGACCGCTTCTCGATAGTTTACACGAGTGGGTAGGGAATGTTTTGTGTTTATCGCTTGCCCCGCCCTTCAGATTGCGCTGCTCACGTCGCAGCCGCGAAAGGCCCGCTGGCAGCTCCTGCTGTCTCTGTGCCTGTTCGTTTCGACCGTCGCGGGGCGCCTGCTAGCAGCAAGTAGTGAGCCTGGCCTGGGGATCATTTGTTGACAGTCAGGGGTATCGCTTGATTGCCATTGGATTTTGAATCGTTTGCTCGTTTGGCGTGGCGGGGTTCGCTCGACAGTCGGGAGGTGCGAGCTGGCAGCGAGTTACACGTGGACGTGCCCACATGAAACCGCAGGTGGCCTGGCGGCGCATCTGCGAAGCCACCTGGGATGCTCCGAGTCGGTAGGCGACGCAGGTCGGATGCACGAGCACGCATTTGGGGTGTTTCTTCAGTCCCATGGAGGCGCAAGTTCCTGCGAGGCGAGCAAACATCATTGAGAGAAGTGGCGCGCTGCGGTGCAGGACGTCATGCTGCTCCGAATCGGGCTTTGGAAGTTTCAGTTGTGGTGTGGGGGTTATGTCATGTTATGGGCTTGACCGTGTTTGAAGGGCTGCACATGACTACGATTGACCTTCGCAGTCTCGACGCGAACAGAAGTCCGCCTGGCGGTGCGATGTATAGGTGCCTGTCCAAATTTCAGATCTCCAAGACACGTCATGTGTTTGCCTTCTGGAGCCACGTCGTGGTCTGCAAGATCAGCCGCGGAAGCGCAGCAGCAGCAGGTGCAGCAGCAGCAGCAGCAGTAACAAATCCGGTAGAGTGGGCAGGATCAGGAGAAGGAGCAGTGAGGGAATCACCAGGAGCCAGAGAGATGCAGGAAGGGACAAAACATACAGACACAATGAATCGTCGATCCCCCAGGAAAATATTGGAAAGTATGGGAAGTGGGGGGGAAAGACGAAAACCCAGAACATAGGGGCATCCTGTCAGTTGCGTCTGGTTATTTGTGTGTCTCTGGGCCCCTTGAGAGATGGCCGAAGGCGGGCCGAGGGGAGGGCGATCAAAAGAGGGGGGTCCTGAGGATCCGGGCCTCCCAAGTATTGGCACCGCTCGGCCGTGCGCGTGCTTTGGCCCGGTGGGGACTACGGAGGAGCATCTCGGATCGCCCCACGAAAAAAGAAGCGCACGAAGCCGGAAGATGCACAGGGAATGGACGTCCGAGCGATGGCAAGAAATGGGGCCAGGGCAGATGGGGTCGGAGGATGGCGCCGCAACGTTGATACGTCGGTGATGCGGCGCGACCTGGAGTCGCGCGCCACCCAAATATGCTGACACTATGTGCGCGTTGCCCCCAAGTGGGTGACACACGCGATGAGAATTCTTCTTGTATGTACACCGTGCCGGGCGCTTTCTGGTCATGCCGCTCGGGGAACGATGCACTGCAAGATGGTTGTACAAGATGCCCGGGCCGGACGCACGCCTCCGAGGAGGACACAGAGTACTATCATATCCTCTCCTGCGTCCCACGGAGCTTGTTGCTCTCCCTCCCGTCGTCGCCGACGCATGGCCGACGCATCGGCGATGCGGCGCCATCCTCCGACCCCAGTTGGGAGGCCTCCAGAGGAGCTGGAGCGGCAAGCAGGTCATGTAGAGGAGGAGGAGAAGGGGGAGGGGGAGGAGGAGGAGGAGGAGGAGGAGGAGGAGGAGGAGGAGGAGGAGGAGGAGGAGCGATCCAGGCACGGTGGGCTCATGGGCCTCTTGGCTTGCAGACTGCGCGCCCGCGAGCGGCCCTACCTGCAGAAGAACCTTTTTTTCCTTGTCCTCCCAGAGTGATCTTAGAGGCCTGTTCCAAGTGCCGTTTTCAAGTCGTTCTACAGACGGTTCTGGAGTCTTGAAGACTCCTGGCGCTTCTCGAATCCCCAGCAACCCATCCAGAAACTACGCCCTCACGGGCTGTCTAGATCAGGATGCAGGAGCATGCAGTCGAACGAAGATCCTGGGCATCAGCAGTCAAACCGAACCTCGAGAACAGCTTGATCATACCCAGGAGACCAACATACATACGCACATGCAGACATGCATCCATACAGGCAGGCATATCTGTCCAGGCATACATGCATACTAGAAACGGACATGCCTACTTACATGCATGCATGCAGGCATGCATACATATCTACATACGTACATGCACACCTACATTTGTTTAGATACATATATATATATATATATATATATATGAATAACTATATCCATGCATACATACATTCATACATGCACGCATGCTTGCATCCATGCATATGTACGTACGCACGCGCGCACCCACTTACCTGCAGGCATATCTATAGTTGTATGTATATACGAATAAAAGCGTACATGCGTACATACATACATACATACACGCATGCACTCATGTATATATATATATAAATGTGCACGAACGCACGCACCCACATACGTGCAGGAATACCTATATATATATGCAACCATGTATACATTCATTATACATACATACAGACATACATACATGCGTACGTACATACACTCATGCATGCATGCATGCATGCATGCCTAGACACAACCATGCGTTCATTCATGCATGCGAGCAAACATACATACACTCATACATGCATGAATGCATATACGCGTAGACAACATGCCATACATATACGTACACATACATACATGTATCGGAGCAGGCTAGGGGCGGAGGCCGGACCGCGGCCACGGGTTGGCATGGGGGCCCCCTGGGCCCCATGAGCTCCCTCGTGGCCTCCACAGTCGCCTCATGGGCGCACATATAATCAAAAAAATGTACGATAGTCTATTGGACCGAGATTCCGGAGAGCGCCGAAGATTCCTTGTGAGAGGCCTCCGAGGGCAGGCGTCTGTGGGCGCCCGAGGCCCCAGACGAATGCCCAGGGAGGAAGACCCCCCTCGGGTTTTCAATGTTTTTCGAGTCCTCCATTTTTCGAGTTTCAAACAATCGCAGACGGCCCAAGAGGCCCACAAGACCGCCTTAGGACGCGCCCAGAGATCCCAAGGAGAGCCCAGGGACTGCCTAACAGGGCCCCAAGATGCCCCCAGTGGCGCCCAAGACGGCCCAAGAGGCCCTGCAGACAGCCCCAAGATGGCCTTCCGATGGGGGAGCCTGAACCGAAATGTCGAGTTCTTCGCCCCAAGAGGCTCTCTGGAGGCCTCAAGAAGGCGCCAGGACGGCCCCGGGCAGGCTCCAGTGGGCGCCCGAGGCCCCCGACTGGTGCTCCCAGAGGCCAAAGTTTGTATTTGTTTCATGTTCCGGGGGTTCTCTACTTTCGAGTTCTCGACAGTCCACGACGGCCCAAGAGGCTGCCAACACCGCCTCAGAAAGGGCCCAGAGGTCCCAAGGAGGGCCCCGAGACTGCCTGACAGGGCTCCATGATGGCCCAAGGGGCGTCCAAGACGGCCCAAGAAGCCTTACAGACAGCCCCAATAGGTTCAAGAGGGGGAGCATGATTCGAAGTGTCGAGTTCTTCGCTCCAAGAGGCCCCGAGGAGACCCTTAGAAGGCGCCCAGGGGCTGCCACGAGACTGCCACGAGGCTTCAAAAGGACCCCAAAAGGCCCCCACGACGCCCTAAAAAGGCCCCAAAGCGGCACCCAAGAGGCCAAACAATGGCCCCCAGCAGGCCCCCGCGAGGCCTCCGCCGACATTCCTCCCACCACTTTCATGGTTTCCGCCCCACTACCCAGGCACGGTGGCGAGATGGGCCAAAGGCCATCCCAGTCTCGTTCGCACACCCCCGACGTTCCTTCTCACATCCTTTGCCGTGCCATCCCCAGCTCCTACATGTCTTTTTGGTCACCTTACACCTGCCCCGTGTCATTTCCAAACTTCACCACCGTCTGAAAATGTTCAAATGGTTCCATCTGGCTGTCCTTCGGGCTTTGCAGTCTCATGCGGGATGCCCTGGGAACCTCCACGAGGACCCAACACGGCCAACCCCCATCATGTTCCCAGAGAGTTTTCTGGGGAAATGATTGTCGCCGCCAGTCCGACGAGAAGACCGATGAGGAGGAGAAGGTTCCGCGCCATCCCACCGGACACTTCAATTCAGCGTAGCGTTGCCCCAGGACCCGTTTACAGCGAAATCGGGGTTGGGCCCGCAGCTCCGCGCCGAGTAGACTCGGTGTCGAGGGTGCTGCTTGCAACTGCCGGTTTCCTCTGCGACGCCCCCACGAGCCCCCCAGGAGTTCCCCACATGCCACATGCAGAAGGAAGGAAGGAGGAGAAGGAGGGGGAGGAGGAAGTATTTGTTTACAGCGTTCCGATTGGGTGGGCAGGATCTGTGATGGATCTTTTAGACAACGTCGTTTAGACATTCCAGTGATGCATGTTAGTCGCTGGCCGCAACTATTCGGTCCAAGTTCCAGGTGCCCCCAGGGAAACAAGGATTTGCATGGCAGCGGAGCCCGCGGTTCGCCCCCCGGTTCCAGCGCGCGCGGTCCCTTCCTCGAAGCAGTCACTTCCCTGCGATGGTCGCAGCGGCAGCCGCGACGGCCCCGCCGAAGTCTGGCACAGCCGAACCAGTCTTCGCTGTGACGTTACCCGAGGTCCGACAGAGCTGGTACAACCTGAGCTCGAACTGATTTGCGGAACTGTGCAACGCCAGCTACGAGAACGGAGATTTCAGGTGTGTCACCACCGCCTTCAGAGCCAAACGCGAAGGATGATGTTGCTTTCCGAACGCAGCGCCACGCTGGGTACCCAGACGGTTGATGATGATGACGCCTTCGCGACGTTGCAGATGAGTTATAAGTTGAATGCTTTTCTGATCACCAACGGCGACATGTCCTGCGAGAAAAAGTACATTTGACCAAAAAAACACGTTAGGACAGAACTCCAACGTCAATCGAAAGCTCCGCAGCGCGTTACCTCGGTCACCGACGCTGTACAGTCCGCCAAAAGCACGAGGGCCAGAGGAAGTGGAAGCAAACATTTTTAGCGAATATAAGGCGCCCAACCGCTAAAGATGTCTGCGGTTGACCGGGTCAAATTCGGGGAGTGGAGCGAGAAGTTGCTGAACGCGCTCGCCCAAGCGAAGCAAGGTCATCGGACAGCCTTGACATATTTGAATCGCAAATTCGGAACCATGGCCAAGCTCGTCTCTCGGGCCGCAGGTGGCGCGTCCTGAAGGGCACGACCCGCGTGACAATATATGAATTCCGATGCCGAAAACATTAAATTTCAACTGGAGCACGCTAGAACCTAAGCGCGCGCATTGCGCGCGTGGTTCTGTTTTACATAATTAGAATTAAATGTGTATATGTGTTTATGTATACATGTAGTTGTACGTAGGTAAAACCATATATATTGGTAAATTTGCATATGCATGAATGCATACATGTACACAAGACTGCATTTGGCGCTTCGCGCCATGCATTTTGGTCGTTGACATTTGGGATGCTACCGGAAGGGCAGGAACGCCGAATGTGTCACTCATGGTTGAGATTCCTCTTCTTCCTTCTCGCCTTATCATACGCACGCTTCCCCATTTCAGCTCGTTTTGCGGGCTTCCTCCTTGGAGAGCGTCTCAGGGGCCTCACGAAAGTTACGAAGGGTTTTCTGGGTTTTCTGGGGACCTTCTGGGGGCCTCCGGGGGGTTCCTCGGGCCACCCTGCTTCCAACCGCGGTTTCCTTGAACGACCGGATTACGACTTGGAATGCTTCGTGGGGCGTCTTGGAGCCATCCTGGGCCGTCGTAGGGGCTCTCTTCGGGCCACTTGGGGACCCTGGTGGGCCGTCTTGGGCTGTTTTGGACTGCTGGGGATCCCTTTCGGGTAGTTCTGGGGCGATGGTCGGGCCTCTTGTGCGGTTTCGGACGCGTGGAAGACCGAGGAACAGATTTGCCCCAAATCATGGGAAAAGCATAAAGGATATGAATGCTGCTGGCATTCCGAAAACCTCTTGGGGGTCTTCTTTGGCTCGTCTTCGGGTGGCTGGTGGGTGCCTGGGGCCTCTTCGGGCACTCGCGGTGCCGTTCGGCCGCCCTCTTGACCGATTTGGGCCCGCTGCCTGGACCAAGTAGGGGTTCCCAGGAGCCCCAGGAAGCCTGGGAGACCTCTTGCTGGGGCGCCCATGGGGCCCCCAAGGGCCACGGACCTGGGGGTCCAGCTTTTGGAGGAGGGGAGTGTCCACCCCCCCCGGATTGTTCACATGTAAAAGCGAGGAGACAGAGAGAGAGAGGAGGAGGAGGAGGAGGAGGAGGAGGAGGAGGAGAAGAGAGAGAGAGAGAGAGACACACGCACACACACACACACACACACACACACACACACACGCACGCACGCACGCACGCACGCACGCACGCACGCACGCACGCACGATCGCACGCACGCACGCGCGCACACACACACACACACACATCCTGGGGGGGCACCGCCTTCCGAACGGTCCAGACGGCACAGGGGGCTCCATAATTACCCAAGCACTGATTGGCCCAAGGGCGCCCGAAAACGCCCCAAGGTAGGCCCAGGACGGCCTAAGGAGGAGTCCCGCGATGGCGTCCTGAGGCAAGAATCGTTAATGTTCTGTGTCTTCCGGTTTTTCGGCTTCTCGGCGTTTCGTGCTTCGGACGCTCTGAGGCGGCCCAAGAGGCCCCCGAACCTAATTCAAAACGGCCCTAACTGGCGCCCAACACGGACCATGAAGACTAAGACCAAAGAAAAGGACGCGCAGACGACCCCAGAAGTGGCCCAGGAGAGTGAACGCGCACGGGCATTCCGAGCTTTCCGCTCCAGGAGGCCTCCCGGAGGCCCGGGGAGACTTCACAGAGGTTCCCAAAAATGGACCCCACGACGGCCCAGAAGCCTCCAAGGGGCCCCCACGAGAGCCACCCGGGACGCGGCCGGCCACCGAGGGTCCGAAAAAAAACTCCCAGACGGGGCAGAAGGCTGCAGTCAGACCCACGTACACCAAGAACGCTCAAAGAACCCCGCCTGTCTGTGGGTGCCGCTGAGCACCTTGCCTGTTTGCGGGTGCCGCTGAGCAGGCAGGCGACGAGCAACTCCCGGCACGTGCGAGCGGACCCATCCGGCTGCCTTGCAGCTTCGGCTTGGCGCCGAGCCTGTCGGCCGAGGCGCGCGCCCCAGAAGCTCCCGGAAGAGGCTCTCCGCCAGCCGCCTTGGGCGTTGCGTAATGGGGGGGTCATAAATGGGGGGTTGGTGAGAGTGGTCCGAAAAGGTACCCAAACGGTACCTAAACGAGCCCCCTGGGGGTCCAGAGGGGCCCGAAAGGGGCACGAAAGGGGACCGTTTCTGACCCCCCCATTTGTGACCCCCCCATTAAGCCACGCCCAGCCGCCACCATCGCAGTGCCATGCTCCATGCCGCCGTCGGCTGACGGCGGCGGGCGGTATCGCACCTGCCCGGCTGGTCGCCTGCACCGCCCGCACCAGCTTGGACCAAACAAGTGCGGGCGCCCGGCCCCAGGCGCGAGCGAAAAAGGCTACGGAGCAGAACGAGGAGCGAGGAGGGGGAGGAGGAGGCGAGGAGGAGGAGGAGGAGGAGGAGGAGGAGGAGGGCAAGGGGGAGGAAGAGGAGGAAGGAGGAGGAGGAGGAGGAGGAGGAGGAGGAAGAGGAGGAGGACATGAGGAAAGAGGAGGGAGGAGGAGGAAGAGGAGAGAGGAGGAGGAGGAGGGGAGGAGGAGGGAGGAGGAGGAGGAGGAGGGAGGAGGGGAGGGAGGAGGAGGAGGGAGGAAGGAGGAGGAGGAGAGGAGGGAGGAGGAGGAGGAGGAGGAGGAGGGAGGAGGAGGAGGAGGAGGGAGGAGGGGAGGGGGAGGGGGGGGGGGAGGGAAGGGGAAGGGGGGGAGAAGGGCGGCCGCCCACACCCCCTGACTGCTCTTACACACGGCCTGTCCGAGCTGCAGGAAGAATGGTGTGTTGCGCTGGAAGTCTCGACGCGCGATCGGGCGACATCTCTCCAACATCCAGGAGGAGGTGGAAGGGGAGAAACAAACGAGGGGGAGGAGGAGGAGGAGGAGGAGGAGGAGGAGGAGGAGGGAGGAGGAGGAGGAGGAGGAAAAGGAGGAAAAGGAGGGAGGAGGAGGAGGAGGAGGAGGAGGAGGAGGAGAGGGAGGAGGAGAGGGAGGACGAGGAGGAGGAGGAGGAGGAGGAAGAGGAGGAGGGGGAAGGTGGGGGAGGAGGGTGAGGATGACGATTTCGACGACGGGAGTCAAAGATAGAAGCCTCCGCGAATCTTTCGCTCCGGGAGCCTTTTGGAGGCCCCCTCCAGCCATCGTCAAATCCTCTCGGAGATATGTTGAAGGCTTTCGGTCCCTTCTTGGGCGGCGCATCTTTGGGCCATCGCGAGGCCCTGGGGACTTTCTGGGGGCCGTATGGGATGACATCGATCAGGAACAGAGGGGGTTCAAGTGCGATCATACCCCCCGTCGGAATCCGAAAAATCGCATCTGCGGGCAGCCTTGGAGCGCCCTTGGGGCTCTCTGGAGGCTGCGGAGATCCTTGGAGGGAACGTATGAGGGCGGTGGGAGCTCGAGCCACCTGCGAACCCCCCGTCCACGCCCAGGGGAGGGGTTTCCCCGAACAAGGCCGGCGGACCCCTCAGGGCCACGAGCAGCCACACAGCCAGCGTTGGGCGGCTTCCAAGACGGCCCGGAGCGCCGCCGAAATGGCCCCGGACGGCCCCAAACGGCCAGACGAGGCACAGCAAAATGAGACAAGACCCATAGAAGATACGCCCAGACAGCCTCCGAGTTGGACCCATATGACCCATATGGCCCCGAGACGCCTCTGAGAGAGTCCCCGAGAGGTCAAAATCTTTCAAACACCTCAGGTCAATGGTGCTTGCCTTATCGCTGCTGCTTCGCCCCCAGACGGCCAGTGAGTCCCCTTGATGGCATCAAGAGGGTCCCAAGAGATCCCCAAGACGGGCCTCAGGGGCTCCGTGGGCCTCCAACAGAGCTACCCAAATGAGTCAAGACCGCCCGCATATGGAAAAGGCCGACAATGTCCAGCGCCGAGGGTGCCAAAACGGCCCAAAGTGGCAACCAAGAGGCCTTCCGGAGGCCCCGAAGAGGCCCCAAAACGACCCCAAGGATTCCACGAGGCCCCCAGAACGCCTCCCGGGCTTGGGGGGGGATCTTCCCGCGCGGTGTGCGGAGTGGGGCGAACCTTCCCCGAGAGGCATGAGAGCGCTTGCCAGAGGAGACGCTGCAAACCACCTCCCCCCTTGGGTTGGTGGTGTTCCTCCCGCCAGTGGAAGCGACGTGCCTGTCTGGATGCGAAGTTCTGTGCAAAGCCGGTCCTGTCAGGGTGGCAGTTGCCCGGCGGCGAGGCCACAGTGCGCGCGGGAGGACAGAACGGTTGCAAGGTGATGTCGCTGTCGAAGGACGCCCGCAACGCCCTCCTCTGCATGTCAAGCAGGGCATTGCTCATGATTCAGGAGGAGAAAAACCACACAGACACAATGAATCGTCGATTCCCCCGAAAATATCGGAAAATAGGGGCAGTGGGGGGAAGACAAAAACCCAGGAAATGTGGGAAACTATGGGGCATATGATTTCTATGTGTGTATTAATCTGTGTGCGCGGGGGCCCCTTCAGTGATGGCACGGCCCTGCGAACTTCGAGCAACAAGACACAGCATGAGCATACGCGTTCGGAGCTCCGCGCGGACGTCTCGGGTCGGCGCCGTGCCCCCCCCCGTGGCGGCTCCGCGCGCCACGGAGGGGGGGGGGGCTGGCGCACAGCCGAGAGATCCGCGCGGAGCGCCGCAAGGATATATGCTGTGTGCAGTTGGTGACTGCTCTGTAGCTCTCCTGAATGCCGAGTTAAGTACAGAACACCGTCAACGCGTGTCAAGATGACTCGAAACGGCCGATCCCGCCGCGACGCTTTTTGCCAGTAACACGTACCCGATCGAGCTGAGAATAAGACGGCGAGCGGGAACAAGATCGAATATGGTCAGAAAAAATACTAGAGCTCCAGTCGAGTGGGGCACCTGTTCATGATGGCATGGCACTGCGATCTGCTATCTTAGTCGACGTGTAGGATAATTAAGTACGTTGCCCCTCGCACTGGCAGCTTCAAGAGCAAGCAGGGCCGCACCCACCCAGCAAGTCGTACCTCACAGTGGGGGGGCCGAACGAACGGTCATTCACTGTCCCTGGGCGCGTGGCTGAAGTGAGGTTCTGCGGTGCGGATTCTTGTTGTGTGTTGTCGTCGTCCCCCCCGCGACCCGGCCCGCGACCCACCCGCGACCCACCCGCGACCCACCTGCGACCCACCCACGGCCCCCCGGCGACCCACCATGCGACCCACCCGCGACCCACCCGCGACCCACCCAGCGACCCGCCCGCGACCCACCCAGGACCCACCCGCGACCCACTCGTGACCCACCCGCGACCCACCCGCGATCCGGCCCACGACCCACCCGCGACCCACCCGCATCTGCGACTCACCTGCGACCCACCCCGCGACTCACCAACAGCGTTCTAATGAAAAAACCGGCGCCTGCGGCGGGCTCGCTGTATAATTTGCAAAAATATGGCGCCTGCGGCGGGCTTCAGAGTCTCGCAGGCTGCCGACGTCCCCGCAATCCCCCCACTTTCATCCGCAATCGCGGGTTGTTACGTAAACGCGTGCTTGAGTGTCTGAAGGTTGCTATGGTCAGGGCTCTCCCTTTGCACCGAAGCATTCGTACTGCGCAGCCGAAGAAGCAGTCGTTAGAGGGGACAGAGGGGCAAGCATGGGAGTGGAGCAGCGAAGATGCTGAGCCAGATGCTAGTCAGAAGAGCGCACCGTGAGGGGCATCTTGTTTGGTTTGGCAGATAAAAGGCACCAGCATGTACATGGCAAGTCTGCTGAGCTGTGGAACGGTGTTGGCTAATTAGTCGCCAGCCGCCCGTGCTTGGCCAGGAAAACAAACTCCGACTCCCTCCCCTCGAATCAAATTTCCTGAGATGGGCCCACCCGACCCATCACCAAACGATTCTCGAGACTTTACGCGACTACTCGGGACCATGGGCCGCCAGAGAGCTCCAGATGGGCCGCGAGAGCGCCAACAGGCCCTCAAAACGGCTTCAGAAAGCTCCAAGACGCGACGATGACGGCCGAGGAAGCCCCCCAGGTTGCCCAAAAGGCCCCCAGGTGGAAATGATGTCGCCACGGAACGCTACAGGATGAGTTCGTTCTCTATCTTCTGACTCTGGCGCCTCCCCTTCCTCTACAACACGAAACGACAACTATGTTCCAGCATGGACCCCAAGCGGTACGTTACTCCGGAGGTGTTAGCCATGTGGTGTGAGCCATGCGGCGTAACCAATGCGGCGCAAGTTGTGCCAACAAGGAGGGCACGGCGCGGCAACGAGTCGACGACAGGCGGGCAGCGTGGCAAAGAGGCGGGCGGCAACGGGCAGCAACCTGCCGAAACCTCTGCGGACCCTTCGAGCGCGGTGGGCGGCAGTGAGGCGGCAACGGGCAGCAACCCGGCGAAACCTCTGCGGACCCTTCGAGCGCGGTGGGCGGCAGTGAGGCGGCAACGAGGCGGCAAGCTGGCGAGAACTCGGCGGGCCCCCCAAGCGCGGTGGGCGGCAACGAGGCGGCGACGTGGCGGAACCTCGGCGGAGCCCCCTAAGCGCGAGAGGGCGGCAACGAGGCGGCAGCGTGGCGAAGTCTCGTCGGACCCCTGGTGGCAACGAGGGGGCAACGGGCGGCAACGTGGCGAGGCGGCACCAAGGCGGCGACTTGGCGAAACCTCGGCGGACCCCCCCTAAGCGCGGTGCGCGTTCTCGAGGCGGCTCCGGGCGGCAGCGTGGCGAAACCTCGACGGACCCATCCAAGTCTTTCGCAACCGAAGAAAGGACTCCGTAGTGCGAGCGCTGCTGAGGGAAAAGGAAGCGCTTCAATGAATCATGCGCAGGGCCCCTGGGTCGAGAATCGCCCAACCTCCGTTGGTGTTCACTCATTCCCGCAGCCTGTCCACCACAGCTCCAGATCGCCCAACGGCTGATCACGAATGCCCCCTCTAAAGCTCAAAAGGTCTCCTGGCGTCCACAAAAGCCCCGTGAGCAGGCCCCATGTGACCCCAGGGAACATGCATGACCGCCCCACAGGGCCCACGAGCCAGTCCCCGAAGTCCACTTGTGCCTTCAGCTTCCCCGAGCCTCCCAAGGCCTCCCATGCCCTGCCCCCCATCCCCCAAAGAATCTCCCAGCGGCTCCCAGCGCTGGCCAGAGATCCCCAGGCCTCGAAGGCCTTCTGAGCTCTCTCAAGGCCACCCGAAAGCTGCCTGAGGTTCCCAGAGCATCCGCAAGACCCCAAAGCATCTCCCAGGAGTGTCCCAACCTTGGAGCACCCGCAGGACCTTCTGGTGACACCCAAGCGCGGCGCAAACCATTCGAAGACTATCCATGGCCGCCTCGGCCTCCCCGCGAGTGCATCCGCGTGCCCACTCATCAACTGATGGATGAATGAGTGCATAATGGTTGCTGCATCCTCTCGGGAGCTGTTGCGAAGTTAGGGTGAGGGGGCCGAACGGTCATTCATTGTCCCCGGGCGCGTGGCTAAAGTGTGTTCCGTGGTACGGGCTGTTGTTGTTGTTGCTGTGGTTGTTGGTGGTGGTGGTGTTGTTGGTGGTGTTGTGTTTGTGGTTGGTGTAGCTGTTGTAAGTGTTGCTGTTGTTGTTGCTGCTGCTGTTGAACTTTCACTTCTGAAGAATAAGTATTGTTGATCCCCCTGTCGGGTGCACATTGTTTTTTCTCGATTGAAGTGCTTTTCCCGGGGCTCGCACCCTGTTTTTTATCAGGGAAAGTCTTGAGGGTCAAATTGTGTCGTTGGCCCCCGGGTTACAACAACAACGGCTCCCGCCTGAGACCTCCTCACAATTTAGCCAGGACCCCAGCTCCCGCCCGAGACGTCCGTGCATGTTATTCAGGAATCGCGCTCTCGCTTGGGACTTCCTTACAATGTATTCAGGAATCGCTCTCCCGGCGCTCTGGAGTCGCGCTCTGCCTGGAGACTTGCTTACAAGTTACTAAAGAATAGCGTCCTTGCGTTGGAAAATGTTGCAAATTACTCAAGCGCCGCGCTCTCGACACCCAGGCACCCAGGAGTCGCGCTCACGTTTAGGACCCCCTCACAGATTACCTAAGAATCGGGATCTCGCTGCCCTTCGTGGCCCCCGTCGCAGCCCTTCGTGGCCCCTTCGCTTTGTTTCGCGGCCCCGTTGCAGCCCTTCGTGGCCCCCTCGCTGCCATTCGCGGCCCCGCTGCAGCCCCTCGTGGCCTCCTCGCTGCCCTTCGTGGCCCCGTTGCAGCCCTTCGTGGCCCCCTCGCTTTATTTCGTGGCCCCGTTGTAGCCCTTCGTGGCCCCCTCGATGCCCTTCCTGGTCCCGTCGCAGCCCTTCGTGGCCCCGTTGCAGCCCTTCGCGGCCCCCTCGCTGCCCTTCGTGGCCCCTTCGCTGCTTTTCGTGGCCCCATATATGTATGCCCTTCGTGGCCCCCGCTCGTTTGCGCCCGTGGTGGCCCCATATGCATGCCCTTCGTGGCCCCGCTGTCGCCCTTCGTGGCCCCCTCGCTGCCCTTCGTGGCTCCGTTGCTGCCCTCAGTGGCCCCGTCCTTGCCCTCCGCGGCCCAGTATACGTATGCCCTTCGTGGCCCCCGTTCGTTCGCGCCCGTTGTGGTCTCATGTGCATGCCCTTCGTGGCCCCGCTGTCGCCGTTTGTGGCCCCCTCACTGTCCTACGTGGCCCAGTTGCTACCTTCAGTGGCCCCGTCGTTGCCTTCTGTGGCCCCGCATGATCTGCCTTTCGTAGCCCCCGATCGTTCGCGCCCGTCGTGGCCCCCCTATGCGCATGCCCTTCGTGGCCCCGTTGTCGCCCTTCGTGGCCCCCTTCCTGCCCTTCGTGGCACCGCTGTCGCCCTTCGTGGCCCCCTCGCTGCCATTCGTGGCCCCGTTGCTGCCCTCAGTGGCCCCGTCCTTGCCCTCCGCAGCCCAGTATACGTTGCCCTTCGTGGCCCCCGCTCGTTCGCGCTCTTTGTGGCCCCATACGCATTCCCTTTGTGTCCCCGCTGTCGCCATTCGTGGCCTACTTCGTGTCCTTGTGGCCCTGCTGTCGTTCTCTCTCGCTCTCGCTTTCGCTCGTCGTCGCCGTCGTCGTCGTCGTCGCCGTCGTCGTCGACGCCGTCGTCGTCGTCGTGGTCGTTCCCCTGTCCGTCCCTCTTGGGGTCGGGTCGACGGTCCGCGGCCGCCCCGCCGATCAGCGCTGCCGCTGGCCAGGCCGACGGTCCGCGGCCGCCCCGCCGCTTGCCAGGGCCCGGCCTGCGGGGAAGAAAGGTATACCCCCCAAAAGGGGTTCGATCGAAGACGAAGAGGGCGGGTATCAAGGGTTTGGGAAATACGCGTTATTGGACACTCGAGCAGGTAAGGGCGAACAGTCTTCCAATTATTGTTGGTGTTGTTGTTGTTGGTGTTGTTGTTGTTGTGTGTGGCTGCCTCCGATGATGATGATGGCGATGATGATGTTGGTGCTGTTAATGATGGTGGTGTTGCTGTTGTTGCTGCTGCTGTCGAGTTTATTTCATGTCTCAAAGAATAAGTAGTGTTGATCCCCCATCCCCGGTGCCCGTATGCGTTGTCCCATAAAGTGCTCCTCCCAGAACTCGCACCCTGTTTGTTACAAGGGGAAGTCTGGGGGCTCAGACTGCGCCCCCGTCCCCCGACTTACAACAACAGCTGCTCCGCCGGATACTTCCTCACAGTGTATTCCCAAATCGCGCTCTCGCGTGGGACTTGATCGTGATGTATTCAGACGCCGCGCCCTCGACACTCAGGAGTTACGCTCTTACTCTGGCCTTTCTCACGATTTCCTTGGGACTCGAACCATCGCTCGAGACTTGCTCGCGATTCATCCAGAACTCATGCCTCAGCGACCCGCCTACCCGACCCAGCCGCCTGGGCCCGCCTTCCCGACCCGCCCGTCGAGATCTACCCGCCCGATCTGCCCGTCTGGTTCTGCCGCGTGTGTTCTGTTCCTAGCCCCCCTCCTGCTAATTTCTCTCGTGCTCAAGCCTTCCTTCTCCCTGCCACTTGTCCCTTCCTTATGTGCGTCCTCTCTTCCCTTGTTTTAGGTGCTGCACCAAATACACGTGGCAGATAAGGAAGACATACCCCCAAAAGGGGTACGATCGAGGACGAAGAGGGCGGGTTTCGAGGGTTGGGGATAGACGTGTTGAATGACACGCGAGTGCATAAGAGCGAACGGTCTTGAAATATGTGTTTGTTGTTGTTGGTGGTGGTGTTGCTGTTGCTGTTGTTGTTGCTGTTGTCGTTGCTGTTGTTGTTGCTGTTGCTGTTGCTGTTGTTGTTGCTGTTGTTGTTGTTGTCGCTGTTGTCGTTGTTGTTGTCGTTGTCGTTGCTGTTGCTGGTGCTGGTGCTGTTGCTGCTGTTGTTGTACTTGTCGGTGTCGTTGTTGCTGATGTTGCTGTTGTTGGTGCCGCTGTTGTTGTTGTCGCCGTCCTCGCCCAGCCCGCGACCCGTCCGCGACCCAGCCCGCGACCCACCCGGCGCCCCCCCGCGAGCCACCCCGCGCTTGCCCGCGAGCCACCCCCGCGCCCGCCCGCCCCCGCCCCCCGCTCCCGCCCGCAGCGGCGGGGCACCGCGCACCCTCTCCGCCGACGCCCTCCGACGCCCGCCCCGCCCTCCGCGGGCGCAGGCGAGCGCCTGGGCGGGAGCATGCGGAAGTCGGGCATGTCCCTCCACAGGAGGAAGATTCAAAACTGTTTTTTTTATTTATTTATTTTTCCCAAAAAAAAAAAAAAATCGGGGGACTATGTTTTTGGCTACACTTGACTATTTTTGAATATGTTTGGCTGTTTGGGGTGTTTCTCATTTGTCGTCCGATGTCCCCCTGTAGGAGGACATGCCCGACCTAAGAGTATGCGCAGCCACCAGGGAGCCCTCCAGTGCGCACGGAACGCGCGGTGTGCAAGCATTACGCAAGTACCATTTAACGACTCACGCGATCGCCATTGAAAGGCCAGGGCTCGACAGCACGCGAAGCGCACCCTCGGCGTATTGTATGTGTCGTCGCGCCGTGTGTTCCGACGCGCAGCCTTACATGGTGGGGAGGGCGCCGCGGCCACCAAGGCAAGCGCCGCCTTGGACGCGGCCTGTTCGCCTTGGGTTTGCCGTGGGTTTGCCGTGGTGTCGGCGTCGTCCACTCGGGCGCGTCGAGGACCGGCGCGGTGACATGGATTGATTCATGTATGCGAGGAAGAAAAGCTCCGAGGCGATCAAATGAAGCCGGAAGGTCTCATTCGCGATTGTTTTGGACAGTTCGTTTGAGACATATTCCGAATTTCGAAATATCGGACGCACCTTCCACGCACATCGCGACATTAGAGCCGAAAGTATAAAAGCGTAAAAGCTTCAAGCACAAAATTGATCTCAATGACTTGGGATGCAGTCCTGGGGGGAAATTGCAGTGTCGCGTGAGACATCCCGCAACATAGGAACCCGACGTCGGAGGTTGGGGGGTGAGATCGCAGTTGAACGGAGACCCCCAAGTGGGAAATCGTTTCGTTTCGTTCGTGTCGTGCATACGGTCGAGGCGAAGCTGCGTGGGCGCGCGAGAGGAATGAAGCCGCCGCTGCCCCGTCTGTCCGTCCGTCCGTCCGTCCGGCGGTGGACCTAGCGGTGTCCAGTGGTGTCCTGTGGTGTCCCGTTGAGTGAGATCGATAGTGAGATCGATACGGAGATCGATACTAAGAGCGATACTGATATCGATATTGCGAGCAATATGGTGCACCGAATTGTCCCGTGGTGTTCCAAACAGTGAGATCGATAGTGAGATCGATAGTGAGATCGATGTGGTTCCCCGAGGTGTCCCGTGGTGTCCTGTTGAGTGAGATCGATAGTGAGTTCGATATCGAGATTGATACTGAGATCGATGTGGTGCCCCGAGGTGTCCCGTGGTGTCCCGTGGTGTCCTATGGTGTCACGTTGAGTGAGATCGATAGTGAGACCGATAGTGAGATCAAGAGGTGTCCCGCGGTGTCCCGTGGTGGCCCGTGATGTCCCGTGGTGTCCCGTTGAGTGAGATCGATGGAGAGATCGACAAGTGTCCCGTGGTGTCCCGTGGTGTCCCATGGTGTCCCGTTGAGTGAGATCGATAGTGAGATCGATTGAGTCAGATGTTGGTAACCCCACCAGCCCATCCTGAAACGATGCCCAGGCGAGTTGCCCTGATCAGACATGTGGGGGAGCACGCAGTGGAAGACAGGGCTGGGGAAGCCGTCATACCCCAAGAGGGGGAGGACGGAGGGGGAACCAGACGAGGAAGGGGAGGAGGAGGGGGAGGGGAGGAGGGAGGCGGGGGATGAGGGAGGAGGTTAGGACGGACGAGAAAGAGGAGCAGGAGGAGGAGGAGGAGGGCGAGCAGAAAGGCCAGAGGGTTTTTGGATGCCTCTCGGAGTTTCTTCGGATGTCTCTTGAGAGCTTCTTGTAGGCCTCTTGGGGCCTCTTGGGATCCTCGTGGCGGTCCCAGGGGCCTCTTGAAGCGTCTTGGGCGCCTCGGGGGAGCTTCTTCGGGCCTCTTGGGGGTCTCTTAGGCGCCTCCTGGAAACATCTTGGGGGCCTCTTGGGGCCATCTCGGAGGAGATCGATCACGGGGGCGTAATTAGTAAATTAGCCCCTTTTCCCAGGAGGCAGAATCTCGGCTAAACCTCGTAAAATCACTGCTTTGGGCATTATCACCGATGCGTCTTGGGGCGTTTTGGATGCCTCTGGGGGGCCTCTGGGGGCTTCTTGGGGGACGTTTGAGAGCCCCTTGAAGTCATCGTGAGGGTCTTTGGGGGGGCCTCTTGGGGACTCCTGGCCACCTCTTGGGGTCGCCTTGGGGCACCATCGGAAGCCTCGGGTGCTCTTTAGGGGCCCTTTTGGAGGAGATCTGTCAAAGGAGGGGGGATCCTCTAATAGGGTCCCTCCTCCGGGAGGCCAACATGTAGCCAAAACCTTAGTACAATACATGATGTAATCTTTCTCACCGAGGCCTCTTGCGGCGTCTTGGGTGCATCTGTGGGGGGCCTCTGGGTGCTTCTTAGGGGGTCTCTTGAGAGCCCCTTGAGGTCATCTTGGGGGTCTCTTGGGGGCCTCTTGGAGGCTCCTGGGCCCCTTTTGGGGCCGTCTTGTGGCACCATCGGGAGCCTCGGGGGCCATACCGGGGCCATCCTGGAGGAGACCGATCAAAGAAGGGAGAGGTTCCAGTTACGCCCCCCCTCAGGAGGCCAAACTGTTGCCCAAACCATAATACATTCAATGATGCTGGCCTTCTCGCCGAGGCCATCTTGGAGGCAAGGAAGGGGGCTTGGAAGAAGAAACTCTCTGAACCACCCACGCCCATAGGGCTGGTGGGATTCTCCAAAACGACAGTTTCGCTCGACACGTCCTCCCAAAGCTGACTTCGGAGCTTGCTTCCAACTGCAATCGCGAGGTCTCTTCCTGCGCTACACTCATCGCAAGGTGTGGCAACCCCACCTGCATTCGACTGAGATCCCACTATTGCACCTTGTTCTCAACAGCAATATGGTGATCCTCATCATTATCCGTCTCTCCTTTTTCCTGTGTGTCCGACTTCATGATCCGATATATCAAGATTCTACAATGGTCACGTGTTGCAGTTACTTTTGTATGAGCTTGGACTCGCACGTGCCACATGCGCATCTGTGTATGCATCACATTTAAATGCTTGTAAATGTGTGTATGACATTGATTCCGACTTCACTTGATCATACTTCTCGCCTGGTGTTGGCACATCGGCCGAATTGCACGCTCAACTCTTTCTGGGCACGCGGCGCGTTGAGCACTTCCACATCCCTGTCCAGATCAGACCCATAAGCCTGATGCTTGCGATCCCCTTCATCCTCAATCCTTGTCTTCCTCGTCTGTCCGCTTCACCCGCACTGTGTTCGATAGCTCTTTCTGGACGCACCCGTCGTATCATGTAGTTTCCCCTGCAGTTCACCGGGACAGGAGAACTTCGACCTCTTGCTCGGACCCATTAGCGCAATATTGAAGAAGGAAAAGGATCAATACCCGCAATACGCAGACTTCTTGAGAATTGCTGCGTCGAAGGAGCTGATGTTGTCTTCGCACGAGCGTGCATGTTGCCTTATCTCTGGCGAGTGGTAAGAGGCTGGTGGCGAGCTGTGCCCTCGAAACTTCCCTGGTTGTTGCGAATGTCTATGTCCTATCGCTTCAGGGCGCTACGGCAAGCGCGTGTGTGTGTGTGTGTGTGTGTGTCGACGTGCGCGCGCTTGCCATCATGACAGACGTAGGCTTGACAGAGTCATGCTAATCAGTTCTGTGTCCAATTGCTCCCCGCCTCAAAATATTATTTAACGTTTTCGATTTCGCACGATAATTGCATGTAGCCAAGGTCTGGATCTGGAGTTGGCTTGCGTAGTTGCATGTCCTACTGGTGTTCAACACGGTGTTGTGGGGTCTCTCGCATGTCTTCCGTTGCAAGAAAGACGAAGCATGTGAACATGGGAAAGGTGTAAATATGTTATGGCCTTCGGCCCATCCCGCCAACGTGCTTGAATTTTGGGTCTGAAGCCTATTGGATGTTCGTTGGGATCTCGTGGGAGGCCTCTCGGGGGCCTCTTGGAAGCAGTTTGGAGGCCTCTTGGGCGCTGGTTTGAAGCCTCTTGGGGGCCGGTTTGGGGCATCTTGGGGCCTCTTTGGGAATTCTTGAGGGCCTTTTGGCGGCCTCTTGGCGGCCTCTTGGGGGCCTCTTGGGGCCTCCTGGGCGCCGCTTGGGGCCTCCTGGGGGCTTCTTGGGGCGGAAGGCTCGGATTTTCGGTTCGTGTTCCCTCTCTTGGGCCCCTTTTGGGGCCGTTTTGGGGCCCTCTTGGGCTGTCTTGGGCGCCGCTTGGGCCGTCTTGGAGCGCTCTCAGGCCGTCTAGGGGCGCTCGTGCAGGCCTCTCAGGCCGTCTTGGGGTGGTCTTGGGGGCCTCTTGAGCCGTCTTGGAGCGTCGGAAAACAGAAAGGCGAGAACGCCCAAATCCTTCAAAAACCTTAGGGGAATCAGTAATTTTGGCCTCTCGGGGCCCTCTTGGGAGCCCTCTTGGGAGGCCTCTTGGAGACCTCTTGGGGCGTCTTGGTGACCTCCAGGGTCGTCCGGGAGCCGTCTTGAGCGTCTCAGAGCGATCGTTCGGCATCCTGGGGCCCTCTGAGGACCGCCTTGGCAGCCCCTTGGGGCCACCTGGGCCCCTCTTGCGGGCCTCTCGGGTCCCAAGAGGGCACGTGGGAAGCCCAAGAGATTTTCCGGAATTTGGTGTCAGGGCCCCGGAAGGACCCCTCAGGAGTGAGGATCAAGGCTTACAGTGGAAGCCCGTTCCAAGGAACACCCCGCTTGCCTCCAGGGTGCCCTGGGTCTCTCGGGTTCCGGTGGTTTTGCTTTGGAGAGCGTGACGTTCCCACGCCAAAAATCGATGGACATCCTTCAGAGCGTGAATTACCTACCCCGCTTTCGCTTCCAGGCAAAACCAAGCCATACCACGCGCCTCCTTGTCAAGCGGCCTGACCAGTACAGGCTGCAATTTGGCATCGTTTGGTATCTCTTGGAAGCGAGGGTGGTCAAAAGCGAGGTAGGTTTGTTTTCCCCCTAATCCTGGGGTCTCAGGGCTGGGTTTCCTGTGGGAGGTCCCTTGTGGCCGAGCTCCCACGGTGGGGGGCTGGGCCCAGGACCCGTGGGCACGCCCACTCCCTGCCAGGCGGCGCCTCCTCCTCCTCCTCCTCCTCCTCCTCCTCCTCCTCCTCCTCCTCTCCTCCTCTCCTCCTCCTCCTCCTCCTCCTCCTCCTCCTCCTCCCCTCCTCCTCTCCCCCTCCCCTCCCCCTCCCCCTCCCCCCTCCCCCTCCTCCTCCTCCTCCTCCTCCTCCTCCGCCTCCTCCTCCTCCTCTTCCTCCTCCTCCTGCACGGTGTCAAGTCACGACCAAAAGAGCGTGCCTTCTTCAGCAGTCGCCCAGCGCGACCAAGAGAGTGCTCATTGTGGCGACGTCTGCCGACAAGCTGGAGGACAAGACCACGGGCGTGTGGAGCGAAGAATGCACCGGCCCGTACTACCACTTTGTCGACAACGGTTGTGCAGGCCCCCGGTCTTCTTCGGCAGGGTTTGCGTTCACATGCTTGTTGAAATTCGATTGCCTTCCTTATCTCGTCCGACTCGGTGGTCGCACAGGCTGCTCGATCGCAACAGTCGGATTGATTCTCATGTTTTCGTTTCGTCACCGTCGGTTTGAACACGTGCATTAGATGAGCGCGAGCTGTCGCGAAATTGTCTACGCTTCCCAGGAACAACCAGGAGCACGATTAGGGCAGTAAGGACGTTTCGTGCAAGAGTTCTGCGCGGAGGCGCACGCAGAGAAGTGAATGTAAACTCGGTTTTGCTCGAACGACTAAGCACTCATCTCGAAGGTGGTTTAGCCAGAAAAGAACGCATGACATGTTGAACACGATTGAATCTGCTGACAGGGACGTGTCGCATGAATGTTTTTTATGACGTCTACGGTCGAAAGTTTAAGCCCCGTTCTTTCGTACGCCACCAGTCACCACTCCAAGTTTTGCAGGGCACCTAGCATTGGACAGCGCCCTCATCGGACTCTCGCCCAGATCTCGCAGGACATGCGAAATGTATCAGGTCGTTCTTACCGCGGTTCAGTCAGATTCTGAAAATCCATACTTGCGGGCCCCATGGATACATGAAAAGAAAACAGGCCCGCGTGAAGAGACAGGGATGCAGGGATGTTTGTATTCGGCATAGGGGGTGGGGTTCGCAGCACGGGCGTCATTAAAATGATCACAAGTTGCGTAGCAACGACGATGAGCAATGACAAGCTGATGTGATTGCGATGGCAATGATGGTGATTTGACGATGACGACCATGATGAACCCCCTTTTCCCTCCCTTCCCCTAGACTCATAGTGAGCATTGTCTATGTCCCTGTTTGGCGGAATGTTGCGTGCGTTGTTGGTATACAGTCGTTGTAACTGTTCAGTTCGGCTTCGGTCACAGATGGACACAGTGGTAAAACAAAAAAAGACGGGACCTGGTTCCAACCTCAATTACCAAGTCCAGTCCCTGACCACAGCAAGCCCTAATTCACATTCAGTCCAAGCCGTGTCTAACACATGGTTATTTTACTGACGCTTCACGTACCCGCACCAGCCCATCCAGAAACTGCACCCAGGCGAGCCGTCAAAAGAACGGACGTCGATGACCTCATCGTGAGGCAACGAGGGTCACAATGGTGAACTTAGAGCTTGTTGGATCCTCTTGGAGGATTCTTCGAGCAGCATGTGAGGTCTCTGGGAGGGCCCTTTCGGGTTCCCCTGAGGCGATACCGGGGCGTTCCAGGAGCCTTCTGCGGGGCCGTCCTGACCCTCTGGCGGCCATCTTGGAGGCCACCGAAAAAAAGTTCCAAAAATTGCACTGGCCCTCCGCCTGGAGCCCGAGAAAGTGCCTCTTGAGACGCTCTTGAGGGGCTCCTGGGCGTTCTCGGGGTCCGCATTGGGGCTCTGATAGGCCCCTCGTGAAGTCCCAGGAGCGCATCGGAAGCGCACAGGTGAGAAGGCCCACATTAGTGGCACACCATGTTGAATGATTTCGGACACTCGCGGGTATCCTCGGGGGGCTCAAGTCCATTTGGAGCAGGAGGAGGAGGAGGAGGAGGAGGAGGAGGAGGAGGGGGAGAGGAGGATGAGGAGGAGGGAGGAGGAGGAGGAGGAGGAGGAGGAGGAGGAGGACGAGGACGAGGACGAGGACGAGGAGGAGGAGGAGGAGGAGGAGGAGGAGGAGGAGATGGAGGAGGAGGAGGAGGAGGAGAGGAGGAGGAGGAGGAGGAGAAGGGGGAGGGGGGAGGGGGAGGACGGGCCGCCTAAGCCCTTCGGAGAACCCCCCCACACCCACCCCTCGCTGAATTCCGGGGCAACGCTGGGGGGCGGCTGGCGCTGGGGAGGAGGCGTCGACCCTCCATCGCCCCTTCGCCGCCGGCAGGGGCCCGACGCGCAGCGCCGTCGGAGGGCGATCGCCGGTCTGTCGGCGATGTATCGCCGATTTCAGGTCGACGTTTCCCCCCCAAGCCAGGCGCCCCCAACCCTCCTCCTCCTCCTCCTCCTCCTCCTCCTCCTCCTCCTCCTCCTCAATCCCTCTCCTGGGCTCCAGTTGTCATCTGCTCCATCGCCGGCGGCGACATCCCCGTGGACCCGGGCTCCCTGGCCGACGGCTTCAAGACCGACAACGACAGGCGGATGGAGGAAGAAGGCTGGGCGCCCATGAGAGGCCGAGCGGCACTCAAACGGGGCGCCCCAGGGAGTGCCTCGCGCCAGGAGAGCCCAGGGTGTGCACATCTAGCCCTCGGCGGAGGCTGGTGGGAGTGATGGAAGGCTCGCGGAAGGCGGTGGACATAAAAAAAAGCATGAGGGCGGTCCCGCCAGCGGAAGCTTGTGCATCGGGCACACACAGACGTTCCGTGTTTAGTGTCGTGCTTGTCCTAGGTTGTTGAATCGCCCAAAGTTCTGCCAGGCTGGGTTAGTATTGGGAGGGGTCTTCCGTCCCATCGAGCATCTGCATGCACACGATTATCATCAGCAGCATTGGTGGGAATGCATCAGTAGGTGGAGTAATATAGCATGTGAGTGATTTTGGTGCGTACCGTTTGACGCAAAGTTCGGTGTCGGATCTCGTTCGGGGTAGAGACGATACGTGGCAAGAGTTCAGACAAGTACTGAACGGGCCGTCGACGATGGGCGAAAGCTGCACGTGCGTACTCTCCAGTAGGTTGCAGCCCATGCCCGTGCAAGGACGGCCCAGATTGAGGCCCGGGTTCATTCCAGATTACAGTCGGACCGAGGCATCAGATCGAGGTCGGTTCGGGGAGTGTGCCCACATTTTCTCGTGTTTGTCGGATGTTCTTGTGCATCCTGGGGGAGGGCACCCTCAAGTGATCTTCTGATTCGGGATGTGTTGGCCGTCGGAGGGTTTCATGTTCTTGAAGGATGTTTTTCTGTCTTAGGTCCGACCGTATTTTCCAGCCGGTAGCCACATGCACAGTGGTGTCCATACGGGTGTGTTTACGCAGCCGGGTACAATATTGTCATAGCGCGGATGTCCTCCACGAATTTTGTTGTTCTGTTTTCCTTTCAGTAGAAGCGCGCGATCGTTGACCTGACCCTTCACAAGTGGCTTCTCACAACAGCGGCGCGCATACACACAGGCACACGTGCTGTCGTGTCCAAAATATGGCTGAACAGAGAAGACAAAAATAGACACCGTGCGCAGCATTCTTCGTCGAGATAAGGAGAACATGCATGCACAAGCGAAGTAGCCCTCTATCACGCTCAGGCCTGCCAGAGATACCCACTCGCAGTGCGTGTGATTGTTGTGCCACCCACAGGGTATTGGGCGAGATCTACTGTAGAGCTCTTAAGGGGCGAAGAACGGTACAACATACACGTTTCCGCTGTCGGGGACGCTTGCCCGTGCGCGACTGCACAGTTTCTACCCTTACGGTGTCACCTAGGTGTATAAATTGTCCAGCCGCCTGGGGGGGCAGGCGTCCCTGGCGCCGAGAAAGTGTATCTCATACAGGTCTTCGCTCGCTGAAATTCATTTGCGAGCCGACAGGTCCGAGGAGGATGAAGGGGAGAGAGGATCGAGAGACGCAGGAGGGAAGGAAGGCCTCGCACGGCACACGCGGTACCCGCACAGTCGGGGGGGGCAGCGGCACAGATGGGCGCGGCCTTTGCGTCGCCTTCGCCCCTCGCTGGATCAACCGGGCCAGCAGGCCTGATCTCGGCCATTCGACGAGACGTAAGAGTGATCGTTCGCCGGAGTGACTTTCGGTGCGGGCCCAATGGGGCCCGCGATCGCCGAACGCGGTGCGATAGTAGCGTCTTGCGCGCTTGTGTGTTGGCTCCCTTGCGGCCCCCAAAAAGCCGCGCGTCAGCGGGCACTCTTACCCAGGGTCACTCTTGCGTGTAGGCGAGCCACTCGACCGCGAGCCTCGCGAAGCGCTGTAGCTCCATTCCTGGCAGAGCTGTTAGGGAGCAGGCAGCCCGAGTCTGACCAGAAAGGGAGCTCTGCAGGCTCAGTCAGGAGTTTCCTCATCGACGAGAGGCCCGAAGAGTCGCCCCCCTCATCGGTCTGGTCAGAGCTTCCCTCCTGAAGCCTGGGGGTCTGCACACAGCCAGCCTCAATGGCCTGTTGCCCAGACTCCAATGTGGTGCACGCTTCGCAGTGTGCTGCTAGCACGGCCTTCCGTGGGGCCTCTGAGGCAGATGGTTGCGGAGGTGGGGAAGCGGTGCTGCAATCCCGCATTCCCGCATCGGTCGCCGCGCCTTTTGTTCTCGACGCGCCCAAGTAGACGAAGCCGGCACCGCGGCAAACCCACCGCAAACCTTGCGTGCGAGGCGGACTTTGCCCTGGTGGCCGAGGCGCCCTCTCCAAGACGTACGGCCGCGCGTCGCAACAGATGGCGCGGCGGCATATGCAGCTGGTGCGAAACTCTTGGTGCAGCGATCCTGCCAGAAGCTAAATCCAAATCCTCCAGAACAATCTTCGCATGAAGCTCAAAGACTCAGCTGCTGCAGGCTGGCCCCAAAAAAGGCCCCGAGGGCCCCCCAGGACATTCTCAGCGCCCCCGCGCCGCCTCGAGGCGGCGCCCAGGGTGATGGGGCGCCCGGGGTGATGGTGTGCTGAAGCAGCCGGGGACGTTCACCCCTTCGCCCGCGCTCGTGGCTGTTCTCTGATGCATGGTTTCGCCGAGCGGCGCGGGCGAGGAGGAGGAGGAGGAGGAGGAGGAGGAGGAGGAGGAGGAGGAGGAGGAGGAGGATGGCCCCCCCCCTCCTCCCCCCCCCCCCAGACCAGCTCTTGGCTGCGTTGGGCGGCTGACCGTGGCGACCAGTCGGGGCCCCTCTCTCCCCCAGCCTGCCCGGCGCGACTGGTCAAGGCAGATCGACCGAGCACGGGTCCAGACCCAGACCCCCCCCCCCCGCCCTCCCTAAGGGCTCCCTCGAGGGCGCGAAGTTATTCGCGCTTCGCGCTTCGCGGTCCTCGTTTCTCCTCCCCCTCCTCCTCGTCCTCCTTTTCTCCCTTTGGGGGGGCGGCGCGAGAGCGCGAAGTTATTCGCGCTTCGCGCTTCGCGCAGCGCGAAGCGCGAAGTTGGGAGCCCTTACCTCCCCCACCCTTCGGCCAAATGTCGACAGTCAGAATACCCCCAACAACAAAAAAACAAAAAAAACGCCGACACTCCGGCTGCTTCCGCTCGCCGTCAGCGCGGGGCGCGGGCCCGAGCGCTCACCGATCCGGGAGGTGTTGAGACAGCCCGGGGCTGCGGGGCCAGCCTGGGCTGCCTCGCGGGGCCGTCCTCTGCGGAGCCCGCAGCCCTGCTGGTGCGCCTCGAGGCCCGCGCTCGCCTGCCCGCGGGTGCCCCACAGGCACGCCGAAGCTCGAGGATCAGGACGTGGACGCCTTCGACATTGTCTTCTTCAGCGGTGGGCATGGCACGTGCGTGGACTTCCCCACCTCCGAGGCGGACGGAGCTGCGGCTCCTGCGATCCGGCCCTAGATCGATTTCCAAACGTACATGTGTCCCTTCCTTTCTCGTTCTAGATCGGCCCTTCTCGTCCTGCAGAAGAAGATAGGAAATGCTACCACGTGCAATCGTATTTGGGTATTTGATTGCGCGCTTCGGATACCAGAAAAATACCGACCCTCGAAAACTTGAAAAAACGCGTCACACATTTGATGATAATGTTTGGATTTCTGGGTCGGGATGACAGTGCCTGCGAAGCACTTGCTGGCGCCCCCCTTTCCAATGTCAGTAGCCCTGGGACCTCGTCGCACTTGCCCAGAACGCGTTTCGGTTCTGCTTCGACATTGAGGGGTGGCGACCTTGAAGGAGAGAAACGGGGCGACATTGAAGGGGCGGTTCAACCACTCTTGAGACAAATGGTGTTGAGGATTCGCCGTGTGGAACGACTGTGAGGGCGAACTTATTGGCAACGATTGCTTAGCTGACTCGGCACGAGTGCATCTGGGTTGAAGACTTACACAAACTACGGCCCCGAGGAGCGGTCGAATTGATGTGTTATACTTCGGATTGACTTGTGGTTGTCAACTGACTGTTGGTTACTTAAGATCAATAGAGCTACGGTCCCATCCTGAGCACCAGAAACAAAGTCGGACGCTCTTCATGGTCGTAGTTGACACGAGGTTACAATTCCAATTGCAATTGTGGTAGTGCTGCGTGTCAAATTCGCTGCAAACGTGCCGCTTCCCTGAGCGAGTCTTGCAGGCGCGAGCGGCAGCCCGGGCCAATAGCCACTACCCCGCTTGAATCCAGGAGCTGAGAGAATTAGGCGATTCCGTTGGTAAAGTGAGACCGTGAAAAGTATTGAGGACAATCGGATCGAATTACCCCGGACAAAGTTAACCTCAAACATATGCCATTCATTTTACTCTAGTCTTTTGTGCTCTTGGTATTTGCGACAGCGCGTGCGAAGTATTTATTGGCGCATCCGCAAATGTCCGTCTTCCTGCGGCTCCAAGACGCACCGGCCCAGACCGCGTTCCGTTATGATTCGACATTGATGAGGGAGATTTTTAAAAAGCGGAAGGGGCGAAGGGGCCGACAGTGAAGGGGCGCATGCATTTTTTGTGAGGTCGATGTTGTCGAAGTCTGTATGTGGCACAAGCAGCGAACCCACGGTCCCAATGTTCTCGTTTCGAAACGCAGCAGCAGTTCGGGTTCGCAGTCCCACCAGCCTCCGAGCCGCAGCGGGCAATCATTCAATGCCGTTGCAAGATCAAAAACAATTGTGCTCTTCGAGGTGGCTGCTGTCGTTCAGACGGCGATGGAGAAGGGCAAGATTGTGGCGGCGGTATGTCATGGACCTATGGCTCTGGTCGAAGCAACAGTCCGTGGAGAGGGCGAAAGCGTGCCAGCGTTTTTTCTTGGTAAGGGCAGGATGTATTATGCATTATTGCTTTGAGGGCGCCATGATTGGGACCGTGTCAGGACACGCTGTGTGTTTGTAGTTGGTCTGCGTTGTTGGTGTTGTATATGCTATTCGCGCATGCAGTACACAAGGCGAGAAGGTGGAACATGATTTGTTGATTTCCATGACGTCGGCGCAGTACTTCCCTGTCTCGTGAGAGGCCTGGTTGATGGCTCTCACCAGTAGCTTCCGGCTGTGAGGGAGATGCGAAGGGCAAGTGGCAGGCGGTAGTTTGGCCCAGGCAGGATGGCAGGCTTACAGAAGAGCAAGTACGAGTAACAGCGGCTTGCTCTAGGTATTTGTGTTGAGTGTTTCAGGTTCCTCAGATAACCAGGACACGTTGTTCGAACATAGAGTATCGTGTCAAATCTACAGTCGGGATGTCGACATGAGGACCACGTTGAGCAGAGGTGTTTTGTTTCTCTGCATAGTATTTAGGTCTTGGTCGGGGAGCATCTTCGTGACCGAGGCTCGGCGTGGCCAGGAAGGCTATCTCGCTCCTGATGTAGCCTTCCGTGTAGTAGCACGATGACTGTACCGCTACCGTTGACACCGAGATGCGCCTTGCATGATGTGCTCCGAGTCCTGTTGGCCACGTCGGTAGAATGACGAGTCACATAAGTAGAGCGGTCCATGGTTTCAATGTATTGTGGTCCTTTTTGTGGCTTCATATTAGCAGGTACAGCCTCTAGTGCAAGGCAAGAAGGTCGCTTGCTTTACAGACAAGGAAGAAGAGATGGTGGGCCTGACAAGCCAGGTGCCCCCAATTCCTGCTTAACGTGGGAAATCCTCTCACTTCGCCATGTTGTGGCATGTTGTCCTGACAGGTCGATGATCTCTCGAATCTGCACGTGCGTCTTCACTTGCTTGGCGTTCCCTATGGCGAGAACCTCTGGCGGTTCATGTGCTCAATGTTTGTTCGCACTGCCAGCAGCGAGCACAACCATAGAGGTGAATCCAGAATCCCTTGACGCTCAAGGTTGATGTGACAATGTGGACGCCAGGATATGGCGACGCTCGCTGTAGATTTGAGCAGGTGCCTTTTCTGCTGGAGTCCAAGCTGAAGGACCTTGGGGCCACCGTCATGACTGGCGATCCCTGGACGGACCAGGCAATGCATTGAATATCTCCAAGTTTCTTTTCAGGGTAGTGCTGACACACAGTTCTTCTTGTGATGTCTGTTTCATGTTCGACCATATGCGCTGCAATCGCGCCTGCGGTCTAGGACTGGAGGGAAGCAGCATGATGACATCATGTTTGTTCGAGCAATTCCGACCTTGACTTGCCAAAAACACACGGCAGAATTCAGCACAGAAGTAGACAGGGGCGTACCGTGCAAAGTAGAGCAGGTGTAGTGCCAGAGTGGCACGAGGCGTGTTGTGCGTGACGACGTTCGCACGATTGGCCGCCCGCACCTGATCCTTTAGTCCTGCCACCCTTCGTCGAAGTTTCTCCCTGCTCCCCTCCCTCCCTCCCTCTCTCTCCTGGCAGCCTTCCTTGCCTGCCTCTCCCTCCCTCCCCTGCCTCCCTCCCTTATACCCTCCTGCTCTCTCCTGGCAGCTTGGCTGGTGGGCCCGTGCGGGGAGGGGGGGGGGGTCCACGGCCTGCATGCGCAGGCACGAGCCGTGCGGTGAGGGGCCTGCAGAGCGACCGGGGGCGTGCAGGGGCAGCAGAGTTCGGAGCCCGCCAGGAAAGGCTCCGGTGGACAAGGCTGCTTTCGCTGTGCTCGAGGTCCCTCCAGCCCGACCTTCTGGGCACTCCCCAGCACGCCCTGAGGCTGCCCCGGCAGCCGTCGAGACCCCCCGTCTCTTGGCATCGCTCGGGCGTGTGCATTCTTTCTCGGCGAGGATCAGTGAGGAGCATCCTGGACCATCGAACAAAAAAAAAAAAAAAAACGAAACCGAAAAATGCACGGGAAGTGGACGTCCGAGCGACGGCAAGGTCTTGGGCCAGACCTCCCCGCCGCCCTCGACAAAGCCAGGGCGTGCGGCAGGTCCGCGCCGCCTCGGCGCGGCGGCGGCGCTGGCGCGGGGCGTTCGAGGTCGGGCCGCCTCCGGGCCGGCTGCGGGCCCTCGGGGGGGCCCACGGAGAGCCATCCACGGCCCCGGAGTCCATACAGTCGGGGCGTGGATTTCAGGAACCCTAAATAAGGAACGAGGCCCTTTTTCTTCCACAAGTTCAACCTCGATTTCCCGTCGAAAGCCGAAGGACACCTGACGCAAACTGCAGAACGAGTAAGGAACACTGAGCCCTTCCCCAACGAAAAGGGTTCCTTCTTCAGCGCCCCGACTGTACGAAGGATGGGGCCGACGGTCGCCGGGGGCGACCCGCAGCGGAGGTTGCTCAGGTTGAGTGGCCCACGCGGGCGTCAAAAACGAGAGCCCACCTCGTCGTGGCAAGAAAGTGTTGCGTGGTCATGGTGTTGAGCACGTGTTGCGTTTGCCCGCGACTGCGTTGTTCTCTTGCTATTTCTCGTGGGCGAGGTCAAGGAAGCATGTCTGTTGTGTGATGTTGAACTCCTTGCGCGATATGGATTATGTTTTCGTTCCACCGCACAAATCGCTGAAACATCTAGCTTGAGATAGGGGTGGCACATGCAAGCGCCCCGCAGGCCGTCAGAGATGGCAACCTTGTGACGGGGCAGAATCCTCAGAGTTCGGTATCATGTGCAAAGCTCTGTTTGGCATAACGCCACATACTTCGTCCTCTGCGAACGTGGAGAAGACGCACGCGATTTGTTTATCCATCTTGAAGCCAGGACCGCGATGTTATTGCTTTGTTTGCGGAAGCGCGCAGGTCACACACGTGAGTGGGGAGGAGGGCGGCGGCGAACAAGGTAGAAGTTGTCACAGAATGCGGGGTCAGCACAGTTGCCAGATGCGCGTGCCACGCACGGGTGTGGGGGGGGGGAGGGGGGAGGGGCAAGCTAGGTGCGCTCGCGTCATATCGGACATCCTACCCCTCCCTCCCATCCCTTACCATGGCGTAGATCCCCTCTGTACTCGCACAGTCGGATGTCGAACAGGGCAATGATCCCGAAAGGGTACGCGATGCATTGTAGAGCACGGCATGGCATAGCGTAGAAGAGCACCGCAAACCGTAGCATCAACGTAGCATTGCATTGCATGCCGTGGCATGGCACGGGAAATGACGCCAGCGCTGCAGCGGGAGCACGAGCCGGAACGAGCGGAAGCGCGGAAATGAGGCCAGTGCTGCAGCGGGAGCACGATTCGGAACGAGCGGAAGCACGGAAATGAGGCCAGCGCTGCAGCGGGAGCACGATTCGGAACGAGCGGGGCCCGAAAATGAGGCCGGCGCCTCAGCGAGAGCAGCATTTTGGAAAAAAATGCAGGCGAAAACCCAACTCCGGGGAATCCTGTGTGTAAAAAAAACAGTACGCGGGGGGGGGGGGCTAATACTTTCAAACCGTCATCAGGGGAAGAGGGAGAGTAGTATTCATATTGAGTAATTGTGGAGGGGGAGGGGGGGGAGGGGAGGGGGGAGGGGGGAGGAGGGAGGAGGGAGGAGGGGAGGAGGGAGGAGGAGGGAGGAGGAGGAGGGAGGAGGGAGGAGGGAGGAGGGAGGAGGGAGGGGAGGAGGGAGGAGGGAGGAGGAGGAGAGGAGGGAGGAGGGAGGAGGGGGAGGAGGAGGGAGGAGGGGAGGAGGAGGAGGGAGGAGGGAGGAGGAGGGAGGAGGGAGGAGGAGGGAGGAGGGAGGAGGGAGAAGGGAGTACTTCTGTGTTGATGTGCGAAGACCGAAGGGCAAAGCCAGCACCCGAAGCGACACCCCATTCCACATGGTGCTTCGTCGATCACGGCACTGCGAGGTTGGCGGGGGGGGGAACGCGATCGAAGCGAATGTTGGCCCCGGCAATACTTCAGCATGTGATTCGCAAGTGCTCAGAGAGCATTGGAATGCCGAGGAGGTCATTGCGAGGTTGGCGGGTGGGTGAACGCGGTCGAAGCTAATGTTGGCCCAGGCGATCTTGCAACATGTGATTCGCAAGTGCTTGGCGAGCATTGGAATGTCGAGGAGGTGGTGCGGCGCAGTGCATGTATCATGCTTGTTCTCGCATCCGCACTGCACGTTCAGCTATTCGCTCAGGATCCCTCGCCGCCGTGCGACTGCGCAGCAGACGAGCGCCCTGGCATCCCCTGTGCATGTGCCATCGCTTGCCCAGCTGGCATCTGGCAGCAGCGCGCGTGGTTCGGAGGCCAGAGAGCACCTTGGCATCGCTCGGACGTGTGCATTCTTCCTTCGGCGAGGACCATCGAGGAGCGTCCTTGATCATTTGGCGAAGCAACCACGCACGAAACCTAAAAAAGCACAGGGAATGGACGACCGAGCGATGGCCAGGCGCGTCGACGTAAACTTCGGACGTCCGCGGACTGCAGCCGCTCGCCAGCCTCCGCCCGCCCCTGCACCCCTGGGCGGCGGCAGGGGTGCCTCGAGGGGGCTTGCCGCTGGCGGGGACCTGCCGCCCCCTCGCGTCCGAAAGTTACGTGCCGCGTGCTCGTCCAGTCTCCCAGGTGGCAGTGCGCTATAGCCCAGCAGCGCCTCTGCACGACCGAGCGGAGGGCCGCCAGACCCAGGCATCCCGACTGAGAGGATGTAGGCGAGGGCCAGTGCGGCCAGCTGTGCGTTTCGCTCATTCCCACTGCCTTCCTCGCTGGCCCTCGCGGAGGCCCCAGAAGCTCCCAGAGGTCCAAGAAGAGTTGAGGCCTGATCTTGTGAAGCTCCACGCTTCTGATCCTCCTCCCCCTCCTCACCCTCATCCCGCCCCTCCTCTCCGCCCCATCTTTACCCAGAGGATCACCTCTGTCAGAGCTGGCCAATGCACCTGCCCGTCGTCTCAGATCTTCCTGCTCACACTCCTCGACGTAGGCTACATTCATTACGCAGTTGGCCATGGTGTTTAGCACTCTGGCCTCCCCAGCGCCCGTCCTCGAGGGGTCCCTCTCCGGTGTGGATACGCACGGCTGTTTCCGACGGTGTTACCGGATGTGCACCTAGGCATCGTGCTTCCTCCCTCCTCCTACCTCCTCCCTCCTGCCGAACGATGCAAGGGTGGACAGTTGCGTGCGATCGAAATTGAATCCAGGGGCTTGGGCGCATCAAGTGAAGGAGGATTTCGCGCCAAGGCCGTGGCGCGGCCTGATGCCAGGAGTTCTGGGCGTGCGCGGCATGTTTTCAATGGTGCGTTGGGTCTTTCACGTTGGTGGCCTTCGAAATGGTTCCTGGAAGCTCAAGATATTCACACAAAATGATGTTTCACGGTGGCGACACCGTATCATACGTCGTCGGACGAGTGGAACTCCTCTATATGCGATCCCTCTTTCATCTGCAACGCTGTTCTTTCCTTGCGCTAGTGTCTGCAATTTTGCCTTGCAGAATGAATTGTGCGCTAGTTCTGCTTCCTTCGGCTGCCACCTATGTCAGGGGGCCCCAATGGCATGTGGTTCGTGGCGGAGCCTTGACATGTAACTCTAATGTGTTGAGGAATGCCTTGCAGCTAACCATGTTTTTTCAACTGGCAAATTCCTTTGCTGCGCCAATGAACGTGTCATTTGGAGCCCCCGACTGTGCTGCTAATGGTGGTTGTGGCCCTCGAACTGTAGGGCTCCTGAGCCGTATCTCACTCTCCCTTCGACGCTTGGTTCCTGAAGATGGACGCCAACCGTGAGAGCAAAAGGAGACGGTTGCCGACAAGGGTAGCACATGTTGGGTGAGGTAAGGTGATACACGAGAGAGCATTATGGGAGACGGGTAACATCATCATATTCGCCGTCATCGGACGAGGTTGCACCAAAACATATCCAGTGCGATGGTGCCAGAGTGAGCCAGGAAAGTGCAAGAAGCAACACGATTGCGCCACCGTTACCAGCAGCCTAGCATGCTATATATATTGCAACCGGTCGGAGCTATAGATCAGGCTGGTGTTTCTCATTGACGCTCGATTGTTTCATCGCTCAAGAGGTCTACGCCATGCCGCCAAGCCCTAGAAGCGGATATCTGCGGTTGTCGTTGGTTGTTTGCACATCCACGCGCTTAGTATGGATGCGCGTCTTCGACTAGGATACCCTTGTGTCCTTGCCTCAGCGGCCCGTCATTTGCCGTTTTCACTGGTCGCCCGCCGCCCAACAAAAAAAACAATTTCGGCCTCCAAGGGTCTTGCGTCCTTGCCACTCGTGTCGCTGACTTGTACTCCTCTTCTTGCGCGTCTGCTGCGGGGCGTCTTATGGGGATTTGTTGGAGGCCTCGGGGGCAGCCCCGTGGGAGCCTTTGCAGGGCTGGTGGGGGCCATCTCGGGGGCTTCTCGGGGGCCTCCTGGGGGCCTCTCCGGGGCTTCTTGGGAACCTTGACGTCGATCGGACATGTACATCTTTCACGGCCAGGACCATCGAGGAGCCTTTTGGTTCATCTTGCGAGAAAATGCACGGCCGCAGCGGGAAAAATGCACGGGGAATGGACGTCCGAGCGATGGCGAGGCACACGTTGGGGGTCTTGGGGGTCATCATGTGGGGGAGGGCTCTCGGGCCCCCTGCGCGTGACCCCCCTCTTGGGCCCCCCTTGGGGCCCTCTCAAGGGTTTTTGTTGGCCGCCTTGGGGGCCACACGGACTGTCTTGGGGGCCCCCTTGGACCGTCTCAGGGCCCTCTTGGGGGCTTCTTGGGCCGTCATGGGACGCTCTCGGGGGGCCGCGCGGGCCGCCTAGGGATTGCAGAAGGCTGGACAGGCGAGATCGCGACTGAGCTCAAGGATTCGTTGCACCTTGAGGCCCTCTCAGGGTGATCTCCTGGGGCCCTATGGAGGCATGCTGGGGGCGTCTCGAGCCCTCTGGAGGCCGTCTCCGGGTGTCTTTCTGAGGCCTCCCGGGCGCGGTGGAGCGCGCCTGGAGCAGGCAGGGCTTTTGGCTGCACCGCGGGCCTCTTGGAGGCCGTCTCGAGCCCTCTGGAGGCCGTCTCCGGGTGTCCTTTCTGAGGCCTCCCGGGGCAAGTACGAAGACAAGCACGAGGACGAGGAAAAAGAAATAAAGGAGGAGGACGAGTCCGAGGAGGAAAGAAACGGCAGACGGAGGAGGAGGAGGAGGAGGAGGAGGAGGAGGAGGAGGAGGGAAGGAGGAGGAGGAGGAGGAGGAGGAGGAGGAGGAGGAGGAGGAGGAGGAGGAGGAGGAGGAGGAGGAGAGGAGGAGGAGGAGGAGGAGGAGGAGGAGGAGAGGAGGAGGAGGAGGAGGAGGAGGAGGAGGAGGAGGAGGGAGGAGGAGGAGGAGGAGGAGGAGGAGGAGGAGGAGGAGGAGGAGGAGGAGGAGGAGGAGGGGGAGAGAGGAGGAGGGGGGAGGAGGAGGAGGGAGGAGGAGGGGGAGGGGGAGGAGGAGGAGGACGACGACGGAGGACGGTGGAGCCCGCCTGGAGCAGGCAGGGCTTTGCGCTGCACGCGGGCCTCTCGGAGAGGCGCGGGCGGCGGACGTGCGGGCTCCGGGGGCCCCGGGGGGGGCGCCCGCGAGCTCTCTATCGGGGGCACCCGCCCCCCTCGGATGACGTTTTGAGCCCGGGGGGGGGAAGGAGGGAAGGGGGGAGGGGGGGGAGGGGGGAGGGGGAGGGGGGGGAGGAGGGGGGGGAGGAGGAGGAGGAGGAGGAGGAGGAGGAGGAGGAGGAGGAGGAGGAGGAGGAGGTGCCAGGCCCATGGTCCAGTCGCTGCCGTCGGCGGCGCCGCCGCCCCCAGGCCTCAGGGGCGTCGCGTAAGGGGGGGGGGGTCATGAACGGAGGAGTGGCGAGGGTGGTCCGACAAGGTGCCCCAACGGTACCCAAACGAGCCCCCTGGGGCTCCAGAGGGGCACGAGAGGGGACCGCTTCTGGCCCCCCCCCATGATGCCCGCCCCATGAAGCCACGCCCAAGGAGGGGGATAGCCAAATAGCTCACACTTCTGCACCCCGGGCAGGCGGGCATCGGCGGATCTCTCCTCCGCTTCCCTGCCGAGTATCAGCGCACAGCCATGAGCGAGCACGAGCACGTATGCCCCGAGCAGAAGAGGAGAAGGAGGAGGAGCAGGAGAACAGCAGAGGTGTTTTGAGCTTCGCGGGGTGCACCTCCGGAAGTTCCGCGGAGCCTCGGCGTGCGCTGCGGGGCCCCGCGGTGGCCTCTTGGAGGCCTCGGGAGGTCGTGCTTTATACAGGGTGTGCAATGCTGGCCTGCGGTGGTGATAAGCTGGAGGCCCCCTTGGGGGCTCCTATTGCGGCCATCTTGGCCCGACTTGGGGGTCTCTTTGGCCGACGTGGGTCCCCCTTTGGCCGACTTGGGTCCCTGTTGGAGGTCTCGGGGGTGTTCGGGAACCACGTGGGGGCCCTCTCGGCCCGTGTTGGAACCCTCTTGGGCCGTCTTGGGGCTGTCTTGGGTGTCTGGCGCAACGTGTGGTGCAACATATGGCCAGCCCGCTTGGCCAACGCACGATTTAGTTGCCCGGCGGGGTGTCCGGCGCAACCTGTGGCGCAACCCATCGGAAAATTTGTGTTCAGGGCCTCTTTAGCGGGATGAAGAGAGGAACGAGTTCCCGACGCGCCCGCCCCACGTGCCATGGCCGCCAAAGCAAATGGATCCCCAAGCTGCCCCTAGCGACCCGCCTCTAGCCCTCGACGAATGTCGGCGGCGCGCCCAGGGGGGAAGGCAGAGGGGGCTGGCCTTCTCAGAAGGCTCGGAAGGCCTCCGGCCTTCTGGGAAGACGTCTCTGCCCCCCCGTTTCGGCGAAGCCCCGCGCCTTCCCGGAAGGCCTGCCCCTTCTCATGCGCGAGGCCGCGTACTGGGAGGGCGATAAATGGGGGGGGGGCAGCGAGGGCTGCCGAAAAAAGACCCCGAAAGGGCCCCAGTCGGGCCCCAAAGGAGGCCTCTGGGGCCCGAAAAGGGCACCGCCCTCCATTGATCTGTGCCCAATCATTTCCCCCCTCGGGTCGCCGCCGAGAAGGACGTCAGAGCCGCAACCCCGCACAGTGCGACCGCCTGGCCCCGATGATCCTCGAGAGATATGCAGAGTGCCCCGCTTCGCGTCCTCGACGGATGGCGACAGAACCGTGGAAGGTACACAGACGAAAAGACAATGGTCACGTACAGAATGCAGACGCAAAAGGACAGACATAGTTATAGTGTACGAGGACCGTGCTCACTGGATGTACGCGAAGAACGCACTCAGAGGATGCGTAAACGCATGCACCAAACGAACATACAGCACTTCCATACAGAAAGACACTGTGCGACCCATAATCTTGCACTCAGACACGTTACCCTTGCGAAGGATCCAACCATATGCATTTGTGAGTAACGCAATTGTCAATGTCGTCCTCGGTGGAGCTCCCTACGGGGCCACGAAGCGTGTGAGGGGTGAGCCGAAATGGACATGCGGTGGGCCAGGAGGCGCATGCGAACCCTGCCCGTGAGGCCTTCGGTGGAGTTTTCGATGGGGTCACGAGACGTGTGAACGGTTTGCCGAAATGGACATGCGGTAGGGGGGGGAGCCGCATGTAAAGGCTGCCACTGGGGCCTTCTCTGGAACATTTTTAGCACATGTGGCATGTGCCAGATCGTCAGGGGGGGAGAAGGGAAAGGAGGAGGGGAGGAAGAATAAGAAGAAGAAGAAGAAGAAGAAGAAAAAGAAGAAGGACAAGGAAGAGCAAGAAGTCTCTTGGTGACGTCCTGGGGACTTCCCGGGGGCCTCTTGAAAATTCCTGACCCCCACCAGGGTTGTCAAAGGAAATGTGATGTTGCAGAGAGTTGCTGGTTAGTTGTTGAAGAAATCACGTTGGACGAATATTTGAGTCGCCGCGGGGATCCGTGCAGTCGCCGTGAGGCATCCGTCGCAGAACGTCTCGTACCGACGTAGTTACCCGACGCACACCAGTGAAACCTGGCCCATCATACCACCACGTGTGTGCTTATCGCCCGTGATGAAGCCATGGCCATGTACGGAGTTGCAGATATAACCATCATACTAGCGACCACCATGTTCTGGGAAACGGGTCGGCGAAGGTGTTAGTTCTTGTGCGCATTCGCGGCCAGTCAGGTACCGCAAGACACGAGAGCGCCCCACTTTCAAATGTTGGGGCGTCCTGTCTGGTTTGCTCTTGTCGTGTTCTTTGTGACGGAGCCAGAGTCATAGGCGTCTTCCGGCGGCGGCAGCATACAAGGTACGCCAACGCCGCAATATTTTCCCAATTCACGCATCCATGCAATCAGTATTCCAGTTGGCGGTCGTCTGCACAAGTTTGCAGGTCATAAATCGATAGTCGTGGATATGCCGATGATACTCATATAGATGTATATACATATACACACAATGTGATGATTACATGGTGGATGAATGAATCAACTTATGGTTTTGCTGAGATAACCTGAGATAAAAAAGGGAAAGCCTTCGGTGTGCAACGGAGCGCGGGCTGCATTCTTCCATCGCACAGCACAAGACCACCTCGACCTCATGAGTTCTAAAGCGCAACAGCGAAGCTTGGTTTTTGTTATGGACTGTGGGTTTCAGGATTGGAACGCGGAGTCCGGCAACAGCCCATGCTGGTTTTAGTAATCGCCCACGCAGGTTTTGGTACTAGCGTATGCGGGCTTCGGTAACATCGACCACGCGGATGGCGGCATTCAGCCCAAGGATGTCGGAAACAGTTTCCCCAGGATCCGGGTAACGGACCCGCGTCGCCATTGCGTTTGGTATATGGCAATATCGCTCGTCATACTCTTGAATACTCTTACCGCGCATTTCTGCGCACTTCTCCCGACACATGGGCACATGAGGAAAGTGTCGGAGGTTCGTGCGGATTCCCCTTCTAAATTGACGGAAGCACCAAAGAGGACGGCAAATACAAAATATTGAAAAGCATGTGTTTCTTAAAAATATACATGTTGGCGAAGGACCCAATCATACGCAGTTGTGTTTGCCGCCGTTGTGAGAATTGTCCTCGGTGGACTCCTTATGGTTACGAAGCGCGCGAAGGGTGCACCGCAATGGGGCGGGGCCGCCATGCGGGCGCTGCTGGGGGGGCGGCATGCGAACCATGTTGTTGGGGCCTTCGTTGGGGCTCCCTAGGGGGCCACGAAATATTCGAGGGGTGTGCCAAAGTGGATGGCCGTTGCTGGGGGCTATACGTCCACGCTTTCGCGCGCCATGCCGGTAAGGCGCGACGAGACGTAGATTGCTTGTCGAAATTCTTCGAGGTCGGAGTTCGCCACTGACCAGATCATCATCTCACGCACCCATTTCTGGAAAGGCACGCGAGAATGGTTCTCGGGCCCCCAGGTGCGGAGGTGACGCACGTTGCCTCTGCCACCACCTGCGTCCATGCAGGCGATGCAGCCTGCGATGGTGTGCAGGAGGCTGGGGGTCCTTTAACGGCGTTGCATGAGTCGCCGAGGATATTTGCCCCAGATGCGTTTCTCCTCGTCAGCGTATTGGGCGTAGGTTTCTGTCGTGTCCCTGTAGTGCTCACGGTTTCCGGAGCATCTTGCGACACACACACACACACACACGGGAGTGTTCTTCGTACGTCGTGTGGTCATTGTATTGAGCATTGCCAATTACACGATCATTTAGAAGTGTGCTCATCGGGATCCTGTCCTGCCCGGCTGGCGGGTTGAGCCTCTTACGCGATGTTTGCAAGCACGTAGGCCGTCTTGGGTCGTCGGAAGGCCAAACCAAAGCAAATGCCACAATCCTTCAAAAACTCATGGAGAAATTAATGATTTGAGCATTTTCGGGCTTCCTGGAGGCCCTCTTCGAGCCCTCTCGGGCCGTCTTGGGCCATCTCAGTGCTATCTTCGACCGTTTTCGTGGGCCCTTGGCCCGTCGGAAGCCATTTGGGGGGCTTTTCTGGGCTGATTTGGGGCCCTCTCGGGGTGTTCCAGGACCGTGTTGGATGCCATCTTGGGAGTCTCAAAAACCTTCTGGACCGTCTTGGGAGCCGTCTTGGGAACCTCTTGGGCCGTTCTGGGGCCATCTTGGAGGCCTCTTGGGCCGTATCGGGCCGTCGGAAAGCCGACGAAACAAAGCAAATGTCAAAATCCTTCGAAAACCTATGGGAAACCACCGTTTTTTTGCATATTCTGGCCTTCCTGGAGGATCTCTTGGATGCCTCTTGGGCCGTCTTGGGCCAACTGCGAGCCATCTTCGGCCATCTTGGTGAGCCCCTGGCGCGTCTGACGCCGTCGGAAGCCGTTCGTGGGGCTTTTCTGGGCCGACTTGGGACCCTCTTGGGGTGTTCCACGGCCGTCTTAGAGGTCATCGTGGGCGTTTTGGAGGCCTCTTGGGTTGTTTTTTGTGCCGTCTTGGAAGCCTCTTGGGCCACTTGGGGCCCTTTCGGAATGCTCCAGGGCCGTCTTGGAGCCCATCTTGGGCGTCTTAAAAACCTCTTGTGCCGTCTTGGAGGCCTCTTGGGACCGTCTTGGGGCTTCTTGGGCAATTTTCGAGCCATCTTGTACGATTTTTAAGTGATCTTTGGGAGCTCTTGGGCCGTCTCGGGCCGTCGGAAAACCGAAAAGAAGCAAATGTTAAAATCCGTTAAGAATTTTAGGGGAATCAAGGTTTTTGGCTTTTTTCTGGCTTTCCTGGAAGCTCTTTTGGTGGCCACTTGGGCAGTTTTCGAGCCAATTTCGGCAATTTTGGTGGGTTCCTCACATGTTTTTCTGGGCCGACTTGGGGCCCTCTTGGGCGCGTTTTGGGGCCGTCTTGGAGGCCATCTTGGGCGTCTTGGAGGCCATCTTGGGTGTGTTGTGTTGGAGGCTTCTTGGGCCGCTTTGGGACCCTTGTGGGGCCGTCTTGAAGGCCACTTGGGCCGTCATGAGGCCCTCGTGGGGCCCTCTTGGAAGCCATCTGGAGCCGTCGGAAAGCCGAAACGGGCAAATTCCCAAACCTTCAAAAACCGAAGGAAAACATATGATTTTGCCTCTTCCGGCCTTCCTGGAGGATCTCTTGGAGGCCTGGGCCGTCTTGGAGGCCTCTTGGGCAATCTTGAGGCTATCTTGGTACATCTTGGGCCGTCTTGGAAGCATCTTGGGGCCATCTGAGCCGTCTTGGAGGCCATCTTGGCAGTTTTGGAGGCATCTTGGCCGTCTTGGAGGCCATCTTGGGGCCGTTTGTGACCACCTCTTCCGGGTGGCCGGCGGGATTAGCCGAAATCCCATGGTGAATTTTTCTTGTAGAAAAAAATCGAAAAACCAAAAGCCAGATCATCCGGCACGCCAGGCCCCCCTTCAATAAATCAAGAGGAGATGGCGGATCGAAGACGCCTACGGCGAATCACCGCCGCCCCCTGCCTTTTTGGAAGTGCCAAACCTGCCAAACTATCTGACCATGTGTTCCCCGAATCGGTTTGGAAAGCCTTCGGGACACGTGGGAAAGCAATGGTTTTGGCCTTTTCGGGCCTTCCTGGAGGCCCTCTTGGAGGCCTCTTGGGCCATCTTAGGGCAATGTTCGGCCGTTTTGGTGGTTTGGTCCGTCCGACGCCGTCGGAAGTTGTTTGGGGGGCCTCTCTGGGCCGATTGGGGGCCTTCTTGGAATGCTCCAGGGCCGTCTTGGAGGCCATCTTGGGCGTTTTGGAGGCCATCTTGGGCCGTCTCGGGCCGTCGGAAGGCGGAAAAGAAGGAAATGCCAAAATCCGTCAAGAACCTTAGGAGGGCTGAGGCCAAGGCGCAGGGCCTGGGCTGGGGGCGGGCGCCGAAGCTGGGGCCTGGGCCGGGGGCTGGGGGATCGGGGCCGGGGCCTGGAGCCCGGAGCCCGGGCTGGGAATTCCCAAGCCCAACGAATCATCAACGAGCCAACCCTTCAAGGAACTAGCTTGCCATCAAGGTCGACAGACGGACACGACGCAAACGGAGCGTCTTGGAACGTCTTGGGTTGGCGGCGCAGGCAAGAAGCCTCCACAATGAATTATTACGAGAAGACAATTATAGCCAGAGCGCGGCATCCCCAAACAGGGTTTCTAGACCCACTGCGGTTTGGCCTCCTGGGCTTCGTCTTGGGGCTCCCAGGGGGGATATCCAAGCCGTGGCCGTTTGGGTTCTCAAAATAAGGGGAGGGGCACAAGAGCAGGAAGAATCAACGAATCGACACCGGATGTTTATTAACTTGACACGTTCTGATAGGGGGCCTCTTGGCGCCTCCTGGGAGCCTCCGGGAAATCTCCTGTGGCCCCCTGGGGCCTGTCCTGGGGATCCTGCGGCCTCCTGGAGCTCTTTGGGGCTTCCTGGGGTTTCCAAGGTCCCAGGGGGGATTTGTGCAAAACGGGCCGGACAACCTTGCGCATGTTATCTCAGAGTTCAGAGTTGCGAGGATGTCTCAGGCGAGATGGGCCGGATCAACTCGCGCAAGTGCGCAGGGCATCTCGGAACCCAAAGTTGCGAAGATGTTTCAGGCGAATCGGGGTGGACCACCTCGCGCGCGGCATCTCGGACCCCAGAGTTGCGATAATGCTTCAGGCGAGACGTGCTGCGAGGAAGTCTCAGGCGAAACGGGCCGGACCACCTCGAGCGCGGCGTCTCAGAGCTTTGAGTTGCGGGGGCCTCCTAGAGCCTCTTGGGGCCTCCTGGGGTTTCCTCCTGGGCTTGCTGTGGCCTCCTGAACTCCACCTGGGGTTTCTTGAAACATCTTGGGGCTCCCAGGGTGGATATCCAAATTCTGGCCATTTGAGCTCTCAAAATGGAGAGGACGGCACAAGAGCAGGAAGAATCAACGAATCGTCACCGGATGTGTATTAACTTGACACGTTCTGGCTCAGATCAAGGGCTCAGACCAGGTTTTGGTTCAGACCAAATCTTGGCTCAGACCACACCCATCGACCGCCAGAAGAACTTAATTTTACCATTCCGCGCATCACGCCTAGTGTGCCGAATATGCCAGCAGAGAAACATATAATCTCTTCGTCAGAAGGGAGTGGTGGGCGTCGCGTGGAACCTCGTCAACGCAGTCCGCTTCAAGAAATAGATGGGTTGGAAAGCGCAACCGATGTTCAACATGGACGCGCAGTACCAGCCATCAGCTTACAACCCCGCACCCTGGACCTTATCAACGTGGACGATGAAGACCTACCCTCCTGCTTAAATACCAAACGCAGAGGCACCAATAACCATGGGGGCGATGAACACCATGTTCCGGGACTACCTCGCTCCAGTCATGAAGGCATCCCAAGGTTTAGGGCGCGATTTCAAAAAATTGAAACAATCAGTGGAAGCCAACATGGAAAAACAAAACATCTGCCTCACGAGCACTCATTGAAGACAACGTCGAAGCTCTACAAGAAGAGATGCACTCCTTCTGCACACCAGCGGACGTCGACAAACGCATCGGAAAGTTCCGGGAAGAAGTGGAATTATTAAGATCACCGAGATCTACGGGCACATTTTCGGCAACTGGTTTGTTGGGGGTTTGCCATGAAACATTCTTGCAGACGCTGAGAAGTGGGTGGCCCAAATATTGGAGGACGCTCACTGCCCAACCCCCTCAAGAATATGCAAAAAAAGAACCTCTCGAAGAAGACTTCAAAAACCTATTATTCCTCGAGCTCCCGTCCGAGATGCTTTCCCAACAAGTTTTGCCAATTTTACGGGGATCAAAGTCCCAGAGAAAGATCTCGCCGGGTCTGGTGCAACACAGACGCTCCCATCGAGAAACGGGCCGCCACGTCATTATTATTAAGATTACGCTATATCTTGATCCAGTGGGGCTTTGAGAAGAAGTTTATGAAGGTCGACAACGATATCGGTATTCTCAGAGCTGGGGGCAAACCAATATTGAAAGCAACAGTGGAGAATTGGAAACTTAAGTTGGCGTGGTTGGATCAAATATGGGAGGTATGGGACGAACTTCGAAAAGCTGCAGAATGGAAAGATACGCAACAACAAATCAATGAAAGATTGGGGAGGAGCGCGGCCAACTCACCAAAAGGGGTGGAAAAGGTAAGCCCGCGCACTGACGACGCCAAAGACGTACAAGCTTCTCTCACCCTCGGGGAACAACAACGTCTCAGAGATGCCGAATTCACTACTCCAAGTTGCAACATGGAATGTTAAAGGTTTAACGGAGGAGAAATTGGTTGAAATAGCAACACACATGGATAATCCCAATATGCAGTTTTTATGCGCACAAGAGACAGGACAAAAACAGGCAGACATAGACGATTTCAATGGATGCGCAATTTACCATCAAGTGCAGCAGGGGAGGCGCAATCCTTCAGTGGAATTGGGTTCATTATTTCACAATCGCTATGGAAGCGAATGCGATCGCATAAAGAAGTATCGGACAGAATAGTTTGGACCAGTATCCGAATGGAGAAAGGCACGTTTAGAATATTCTGCGTTTGGCCCCCTCCAAACCCCAAGTCCACCCCAGAGAAACTGCAATTTTATGCCGATCTCGATATGGAATACAGGAATTATTTTGCAAATGCTGGAAAAATTGTTATTCGGGACTTGAATGCACGAATGGGACGACCACGCAATGGAGAAGGACATATCATTAGGGATTACGGCCAGGGCAGAGAAGAATATATGCAAAAAAAATTCTAAACCGCGATTTTCGAATCGAATTCTGTGATGGCCTAGATTTGAAGATTTCGCGCTCGTTCTTCAGCCGGCCACTTCAGGAGAAGATCACCTTCATCGAGCTTGGAGCGAGTTTCATCGGGGAGATCACGGAGACCCACGACAACATATTGGACATGCATTTTTGCGATGCTGCCATACGATCGCAAATACAAGATATGAAGAACCATCGACAAATACCATTGGCTACTACCTTGTTACCTGCGCCATGACATGCAAATTGGAAACATCACGCGAACACCAACACGCAGGAGTCGCACGCGAAACTCTCCGGGACCACGGGCTACGATTACGATATGCAGAAAGATTCTTGGAAATTTTGGACGATTTCCCAACGACGTCAAAAACTATAGAAAACTTACGGGAACAACGGGCGCAAGCGGCTCAAGCTGCTACCAATTATTCCCACCAGCTTCAGCTGAACAGAAAAGCAAACGGACATTGGATTTCATTGATGAGAGGAGCAGGGCACGACAAGCAAGCAACACTCAAGAAGAGAAGCGTTTACTCAAACAAATGCGACAATCGGGCGACCGCCGTTTCAGAAAGAAACACAAAAAAAAAAAAAACACAGCGGTTTCAGAAAAAATGCCGCTTCCCAAAACGCAACAACCGTTTCAGAAAAAACATTCGTCGTTTCAGAAAAAGCGGGGACCGTTTCAGAAAAAAATGCATTCGTTTCAGAAACAACGGTACCCGTTTCAGAAAAGGACGTGCAATTTCCGGGGCAGTGCCACTGCTCATGAAATTCAAATTCATACGCCTCTTTGCATACCCGGCGGACACTCAGCGGACACGCGACACGGCGATCACACGAGGAGTGCGGTCGCGGACGGGTGTTCCACGCAAGGCTGCCGGAGGTCGTGGGCGCGGAGGCGGGGGGAGAGGTGGTCGCGCTGGAGGGCGCGACCATGCCGACGGAGGCAGGTGCCGGGGGAACACTGGGCGAGGTCGCGGCCGTGGCCGGATAAACGCGACCCTGCCTCCAGCAGCAGTGGTGCCGATCGAGGGCGCGGTGAATCAGAAGACCGTCTTCGTTGAAGTGGGGGGGGCAAGAGATGCCGTGGGATCTTGGCCCCCTGTTGCCATTCTTGACAACGCGCGTTCCGAGGGGTTGCGCAGCGGGCGTGATCTACGACGCAGTGGCGGAGCACCTACCGGCCGAGAGGACGCTTGCCAAGTCGCGCGGGGGAGTCGCGCGTCTTTCTATCGCGTCCGCGCGCGATCGCGCGAACGCGCGCGGGTGTGATGAGAAACGCAAGTGCCTGCCCCCTCAGGGCACCTACGCGCTTCGAGCTGGCGTGCGTCGGCGCCGGGGGCGGCGCCGGGGAAGTCGTGTACACGGACACCCCGATCGACGCAGATTGCGAGGTGGAAGTGGTGATGTACGAAGACGTGGACTCTCTTGACCTGGCGGGCGAGGGCGTCCCCAGCGAAGACGAGGTGCCCATCGACGAGGACGACGACGACATCGAGGTGGTCGTCCAGAGCGGGAAAGACGTGCTGACAACGTTGCTTGTCCCTAGGGGCACCCCCATACTTGCCATTTACCAAGAAAGGGCTCAATTGCTGGACGTGCCCTTAATGCAGACCAAGACGCGATACACTTTCATCCTTGCCAACCTTGACGAAAGGATTCTGCATGACGCCCGATATGGAGGTGATGGAGCCGCTGCGGCTCGGGGTGCAAAAGGAGGTGGCCGGCGGCTGACTCGCGCTCGCATGCGGGCGCGCACGCGCGCGCTACGGGAGTTGGGATAAACATGGAAAAGTCCGTCGAATGATGAAGAGGCTGAAAGAATGGGAAGAATTGGGCCCAGGGTGGGAGAAATGCGGGAGTCGGAATCGGAGTCCGAAGTGGAGGAAAACCGAACGGGAATCGGAGTCGGGGCCGGATGAACATCCGGAGCCGGAGTCGGAGCCGGAAAAAGCCGGAACGGGAGTCGGAATCGGAGTCGGAAGTGGAGAAAAACCGAACGGGAATCGGAGTCGGAATCGGACGAAAATCTGGAGCCGGAGCCGGAGTCAAAGCCAGAGGAGGCCGGAACGGGAGTCGGAATCGGAGTCGGAAGCGGAGGAAGATCGAACGGGAATCGGAATCGGGGCCGGACGAACATCCGGAACCGGAGTTGGAGCCGGAAGATGCCGGAACGGGAGTCGGAATCGGAGTCGGAAGTGGAGGAAGACCGAACGGGAATCGGAGTCGGAGCTGGACGAAAATCTGAGCCGGAGCCGGAATCGGAGCCAGAGGAGGCTGGAACGGGAGTCGGAATCGGAGTCGGAAGCGGAGGAAGACCGAATCGGAATCGGAGCCGGACAAAAATCCAGAGCCGGAGTCGGAGGAGGCGAACTCCTTCCGTGCCTCTTCCGAATCCAACCCTCCCAATCTCACTCACGCCCGCTTCGCTCCCCCGTCGTCCTCCTGCCTCCTCCAGCCTCCTCCGCGCTCCCCCCGAAGCAAAGCACGGCCATGCGGCAACGACCGTTTCAGAAAAAAACGGCGGGGGTCCAGGTGCAAAAGTCCAGGGCCCGCGGTCCAAGGTCGGGCCGAGGCCCAGGGGCCCGGGCAACAAATCGGGGGTGGGGCATTTTTCTGAAACCGCGCGCATTTTTCCTGAAACCTCCCACGCTTTTTCTGAAACAGCGCGCTTTTTTTCTGAAACTGCTCAGCCTTTTTCTGAAACGGCACGCCCTTTTTCTGAAACCGGCCTTTTTCTGAAACTGCTGTAAACTTTTTTGGGATCGGTTGCCACCGGCGACAATCATGCAAACAAGACAAATCATTTTGGATTGAAAAGCGCATTGAACGAACGAACGAAGCAGCCGTACGCCAAAAGCGCGTGGGCAAGGAAATCTAGAGCGGCATGCCAAACGCGTGCCAACCTGGCCTGGACGCGGAAAAGCACATCACAAATGGAAATTGGGATGTCATACGCGTTCATTGCCGAGCACGCCCGCGCAAACAAGGACGCCTACAAAACCTGGCGGGTGAATTGGTGGAGAGTTCCGGACGGGCAGACACGATGGCGGAGTTCCTGGAAAAAGTGCAATGGAGAGCACAAGCAGCATTATTATTACCGACGGACCGCTGGGGCCCTACATTGCCAGTCTGCGAAGAGGCATTCACACCGCAAGAGGTTGGGAAAGTTGTCCAAAAAACTCAAATGGAGCAAGTTTGCTGGAGCGGACGGGATCCCTGCAAAATGCTGCAAGGCAGTGGCCCAAAATCCCGGCGGCATCGAATGGCTTAGGAAGTTGTGCAACGCATGCTGGTCAGAGGAAACTGTTCCCCACGCTTGGCGGCGCTCGTTGGTATGCACAATATACAAAAACAAAGGGCCCGTGCACATCTGCGACAATTACAAACCAATCAGCTTACTTTGAGTGGCGTACAAAATGGTGGCAAACTCACTTCTAAAACGATTGCAGAATGCTGGTGCTGAAGACTGGCTCGATGCAACGCAATATGGTTTCTGCAGGGGGCGCGGCACGGCAGATGTAATACATATGGTATTAAGACATATAGAAGTACCACACATAGGGCGAAATGGTGGCTCAACGTTCGTCGCGCTGGATTGGAAGAAAGCCTTCCCTTCAATTAAAGTGGATGCGATGCTCGCAGCTCTTGGAAAATTTCGTCTCCCCACGCGCATTTTGGCAATTATCAAAAACATATATACTAACAAGAAGTTCTGTGTCATGGATGGTGGGCATAAGTCGAAAGAGAGGCCGCAACACTGAGGCATCGCGCAAGGATGCCCCTTGTCACCGTTCTTGTTCGTGATGGTGATGACGGTGGTAATGTACAATGCGGTGGAACTCTTCGACGAATAATCAAAACTTTCGCTCAACTGTGGTATTATATCAATTCTGCTGCACGCAAGCAATATTTTGATTTATGGCAGAAATCAACGAGACGTCCAAAACTTGTTGAATGCGGTCGCCACCGCTGGGGGGCAAATTGGCATGGAGCTGCATTGGGATAAATTTCAAATTGCGCACGTAAGCAACAATATAGAATTAATGATTTACGCCTCACGGGGAACAAATACATGCAAAAAACACTTTAATATACCTTGGGGCTACAATCTACAATACTGGGCACATTTACGCAGAATTGAACAAACGACTGGGGCAAGCTTGGGAAGAATTCTGCAGGTATGCGAAGGTATGGAAGCAGACCTCAATCAGTATCAAAAAAGAAGTTACAAATTTTCCAAGCGATGGTCACAAGCAAAGTCTTGTATTCCCTCAGCTCGGCATGGTTCAACAAAGCCGATAAACGACGATTGGACAGTTTCCAAGCAAAGTGCCTCAGGAAAATATTGAATATCCCCCATTCGTTCATATCCAAAATGTTAAACAAGATCGTTCTGGAGAGAAGCCAACAATCGCCTTACACATCGCAATTATCGGAACAACAACGTCAGCTATTTGGGAAGATGGGCCGGAACCCTAATTCTCATGCGTTGCGTGTCGCAACGTTTCAAACTGATGGCCTCAAGCCGGTTACGCTACTTCGCAAACGTGCGCGGGAGAGACCAAAAAGAGAATGGGCAGCAGGATTGTTATTAGTTATTTCTCCTTATTTCCCTAGTTCTGAAACTTTAATAATCAGTCTGCTAGACAGCAAAAAATGGAACGCGTTAGCAATCAAAGTTTCCAGGCCAATTCAATGCGGAGAAGACGAGTACCTATGATATGCAGTGCATGGCTTGTGCGTCTTGGCAGGACACAAATACATCATCATCTTCCTCCTCCGACTCCTCCTCCCCCTTCCGCCTTCCCGGCGCGCATTTGGCGCGTCCAGGCCACTTGGGCACGCGTTTGGCGTGCAATCGTATGTTCATCATCTTCCTCCTTCTTCTTCCCTCTGTCCGCTCGGCGCGCATTTGGCGCGTCCAGGCCACATTGGCGCGCGTTTGGCATGTGATTTTAGTTTTCCTTGCCCACGCGCTTTTGGCGTATGGCTGCTTCGTTCGTTCTGATAAGGGAGCCTCCTGGGAATCTCTTGCAGATCCCTGGGGCCTCTCCTGGGCGTCCTGCGGCCTCTTGGAGCTCTTTGGGGCCTCTTGGGGCTCCCAGGGTCCCAGAGAGGATATGCAACATCTGGTATTCTGAGCCCCCAGGCAGGACCACCTCTTGCGCGGCATCTGGGGGCTCAGAGTTGCGAGAATGTCTTGTGCGCAAGCCGGACATTCTTGCGCACGGCATCTCATAGGTCAGAGTTGCGAGGATGTCTCAGGCGAGACGGGCCGGACCACCTCGAGTATGGCATTTCAGAGAACAGAAAATTGAGGATGTCTCATGCGAAACGGGCCGGACCCTCTCGCGCGGCATCTTCGAGGTCAGAATTTCGAGGATACGTCAGGCGAAACGGGCCGGACCACCTCGCGCACGGCATCTCGAAACTCAGAATTTCGAGGATTTCTCAGGCGAAACGGCCCGGACCACCTCTCGCACGGCACCTCAAGGCTCAAAGTTTCGAGGATGTCTCAAACGAAACGGCCTGGACCATCTCTCGCGCGGCGTCCTGCAGCGCAACTTTTTGAGGATATCTCAAGCGAAACGGCCAATCCCAGCCAATTCAGAAACGAGAATTGTGAGGATGTCTCAAGCGAAACGGCCCGGACCATCAACTTTGTGTGAGGATGTCTCTGCTCCGACTTTCCCTCGGCCAGAGTTAGCTTCTATCACGACAGCACCCCGTTCAGCAAGCTGTTTGGTGAACAGTTGCATGCCCACGCAGGCGGAAACCAATGAAGAAAACAAGATGCGGTTTGGCGATCGAACTTATGTTTCTCCTTCATGCTTTTTCTTCTGAGCCTGCAAGTCCATCGCCACGGGTGGGTCCACGGTGGATGAGCGAATGGAGGAGGGGAAGACAAGAGGACGCCGAAAACTAGGAAGATATTTCGTTGTCGCTGGAGCGCGGAAACACGTCGCTATGCGACTTGAGATGACCCATTGCTGAAACTACCGTCCGCTTCTGAATGAATTCTAAGCTTGGTTATCGAAGCTATTATCATTGATGCTGGGCCTGGTGGCTGAAACGATTTGTCTGCTGTTGAAGCGGTTGGCTTTTCTGATGCTGGAGCAGCTGGGCCCTTTACTGGAAACATGCATTGTATTACTTAAATCGTTGATGCACCGGATATCTTAATCTCAATGCCCGTTACTGACATCTTTCTTCTACTACTGCAAAGGAATTGTCCCGTTACTGAACCGATTGCTCTTGTTACTATAACGGTGTGGCCAAATTCATAAACAATCCCTTTGTCATGGCAACGATCACGGTTATTACTGAAACGCTTCTTCTGTTAATGAAACACTTGCCCATTACTGAAACGGCTGCTCTTCCCGTCATCGGCTCCTCTTGGGGTCCTCTTGGGCCGTCTTGAACCCTCTTGGGGGCCTCCTTTGGCGTCTCGGGACGATCTTCCAGGGTTCCTGGGCCGTCTCGGACGCAGCGAAGCCGAAGACCACCGAAGATGCCATACGTATATGTTCCCAGGCGGGAATTCCTAGGGCGATGCTTGCTTCTCGGGGTTCTCTCGGCGGGGCAAGGTTGGCCGTCTCGAAGCCGTCTGGGACCGCCGTGGGGCTGCCCCCGGAGGAGGAGGAGGAGGAGGAGGAGGAGGAGGAGGAGGACTAGGGAGAGGAGGAGCAGGAGCAGGAGGAGGAGGAGCAGGAGGAGGAGGAAGAGGACGAGGAGGAGGAGGAGGAGGAGGACCAAGAGCAGGATCGCGACGCTTCGGTGGACTGTCTCGGCGCTCTGCTTCGGCCGCCCCGGCGCCGTGGAAAGGCCCCGGAGGCGCCGGGGGTGCCCTCGGGAGCTCGGCGCCCCCCCGCCCCTCGCTCGCCCCCTCCTCCTCTCCTCCTCCTCCTCCTCCTCCTCCTCCTCCTCCCCTCCTCCTCCTCCCTCCTCCTCCTCCTCCTCCTCCCTCCTTCCTCCTCCCCGCCCCTCCTCCTCCTCCCCCTCCTCCTCCTCCTCCTCCCTCCTCCTCCTCCTCCTCCTCCCCTCCTCCTCCTCCTCCTCCTCCTCCTCCTCCTCCCCGCCCCCTCGCCTCCTCCTCCCTCCTCCTCCTCCTCCTCCTCTCCTCCTCCTCCTCCTCCCTCCTCTCCCTCCCTCCTCCTCCTCCTCCTCCTCCCTCCTCCTCCTCTCCTCCTCCTCTCCTCCTCCCCGCCTCCTTCTCCCTCCTCCTCCCTCCTCCTCCCCTCCTCCTCTCCTCCTCCTCCTCCTCCTCCTCCTCCTCCTCCTCCTCCTCCTCCTCCTTCCTCCTCCTCCTCCTCCTCCTCCTCCTCCTCCTCCTCCTCCTCCCTCCTCCTCCTTCCTCCTCCTCCCTCTCCTCCTCCTCCTCCTCCTCCTCCCCTCCTCCTCCTCCTCCTTCTCCTCCTCCTCCTCCTCCTCCTCCTCCTCCTCCTCCCCCCGCCTCTGATCGGACTTCAGACCCCCGGGGAGGGGCAGGAAGGGGAGGGGGACAACCAATCATCTCACACGCCTTCGCACCCCCGACAAGCGGGGGGTGGTCGGCGAACGTCGCCCACAGCAAGGGAGGCGGCCTGCTGCTGGCGGCGGAGGCAGACAACAGTTGCATCTACGACGACGTCATCTCCTCAAGCCTAGGTTCCCTGTAGTGCCTCGGGTGCGAGGTGTATGGAAGGTGGGGCCCTCAAAGTGTGACCCTTGTACCTGTGTTCGCACGTGAACGCTGCAGAAACTTACATATGCGGATAGGCCGGGGGACGACCATGGAGTTCCTACACAAGTGGTGGGGCATGCCAAGGATCGCGTTGCGGCGGGCTGGGCGCATACGATCCTGTATGAATACAACCTCACCGCCACGAACTTGGAGCCCATTTGCCCGCTCGACGAACTCGAAATAATTTAGTCTAACGGGGGTTCTCGAATTCCTTTGCTCCTTCCACCTCTTCCTCCTCTTCCTCTTCCGTCCTCATCTGTTCCGCAGACCAAGACAAACGTATCACAAACTGCACCGCGTTATTTCGAATGTTGGGCCGATGCTTACCGATCCGTTGCAAGAGGTAGGCCACTGTTTCACATATCGAACAGTCATTATGGCTGCACGGTTTCGGTGACCAGTGTCAAGCTGCAAGCAATGGGTTGCGGACGTCCAACGCCAAGATAGGAACATTATGGAGCACCCAACCGATTTCCATAGTGAGCCCGCAAATTTTCAGATTCAAAAGAGGACCGTCCAAAAGAACTACTTCTTGCGCGGGATCTCCGTGTGGTCCGCCACTCGGGAGTTAGTTTAATCTTCATATGGCGGCAACTTGCACGTCGTCGGCGAGGGCTTGCATGATAACATGTATTTCGGTCGACCCACTCATTGTCTTGCGGCCGATAGCAAGCTGGAGCGAGCTGCGCCTATCTTTGTAGTGGATGACGAATTGGGACGCCGGCCTGATTCAAAAAAGGGACCCACCTAACACACCGCAAAAAAGAAAATGAACCGGACAGTGCCGCGCATCCAGTGACGAGGCATATTAGGGCGTCGGCAACGATGTCACAACATTCTGGCGCTGCGGGTAAACAAGCCAGAAACCCCAAACAGAGGATATCAAACCTGTATGTTTTTGGCAAGGAGCTCTCTCAAAACATAACTCCCACGTATGAATTGTGTTTGCTAGGCTGTCTCGACGGGGATTACCTGATTCTCCATGTGGCGACGAGCTGCATAGCAACGGCGAAGCATTCCTTCTCCGGTGACCGAATTGTGCAAGGCGGAAATGGCAACAATACAGCTCACCATGAGGTTGTTTCAACTGGATTGGCAGCGTTGGTTTCGTTGGGCGCCGAAGTTTACGGGAGATGGGGGGAACAATCACTATGGCTGATGCTGAATGTGGCTTTCGCGCGCACGCGTGGCATGCACCCACGAATGAGGAAAGGCGCCGCCTTAGGTTTGCTCCAGCGGTGGTGGGGCCTCCTGAGCCTTGCCTTACAAACCAAAATCGAACGAACTGTCCTACGTGACGTCGATGACCTCCCAGGCACGCTGCAAAAAACAATGCCTGGGTTGGCGGACCCTCAGGTCGTGTAGTATACGGACAATGTGTTCCCTCCCTCCTCCTCCTCCTCCTCCTCCTCCTCCTCCTCCGCCTCCTCCTCCTTCTCCTTCTCCTCCTCCTCCTACCCTTCATCAGCCTCACAAGTTCCTGTACCCACCCAAACCGAAGAAAGGACTGACCCGTCGAGAAAGATATCTAGGAAGAAAGCGGAAAGAAACGCGAACGGGTCCCGCATCAGAAGATCCAAGGCGCTTGACCCGTCCGACGACGATGCCTCTCTCCAGGCCGTCCTGACGCTAGCGAGGTGCACGGCATCATCGAGACGAAGCCTGCACGAACTACTGCCCCTGTCCCTGCTTGGTAGCCTGCCCTGGGAATCTCGGGGCACCCGCTGTGGCTCCCGGCAGGGCCCCCAGCCAGTGCTTCCTACGGGGCCGTAACCCCGGGAGGGCGAGAGGTCCACGCCACATAATGATTTCACAGCGATCAGCGGCAGAGGGTGTGGCATCGTGGCGGCAAGCCTACGACATAACGTAGGCCAATCACTTCGGGAGCAGCGCTCTTGTCTGAAGACAGTCGCCCACGAGAATCAAAACGAAAGATCTGGCGGGAGGTGAGTCCGGGTGGAGGGCTCCGCCGCTGTGAAAAGCTGCACGGGCGCAGACGGAAGGGGAAAGATGCTGAAGAGGATGCGTCCTCGAGGAAGCTGCGTCGTCGAGGAGACAGGAGGGGGGGAGGAGGACGCGGGGAGGGCGAGAAGCTGGACGCGAGCCCTGGCTCACAGCGTGGGGCCGCCTGGCCTCTCTGGGAGGGGGTCGGGCAGCGACTGGGCTCCCCGGTGCTGGCAGAGGCGGGCGCACACGAGGCGCCCTTTGCCCCGACAGGGGGGGGGGGGGGGGGGTCGTGCGGACGGGGGTCCGCGCAGGGCCCGAGGCCCCTGCGCGGACGAGGGGAGGCCAGGGCTTGTGCTGCTCCCCGCGTGCTCGAGGGCCACCTCCCAGAAATGAGTTCGAGCACCCAGAACAAGTGCGGTCGAGGTACTGCCAGAAGGAACGCCAGACAAGGAACAAAGGGGCTTTTTTTCTGGCCACGGTGAGCCTAGGCCACAAGCAAATCCCGCGACAGAAATCTAAGGAACGACGCAAATCCCCGAGCCCCTTCCGAACCCAAAGCGGTCATTATTTCAGCGTCTTGGCTGTATCGGCACGGTGTCAAACGAGTGTCGCCTCCCGAGGCCCGGCACGTGAAAGCCCTCCAGCTTCGGCACTTTCCTGGTGCTCGAAACTCTTCCTGGTGATCCAGGCTAAAACAGGTTGGAACACCATAAAGAAGAAGGGGGCCATGGAACGTGGGGAGCTCCATGGCCCCAGCCATGATGTCCGCGCACCCCCCAGTCCTCACGCCCCTCCCAAGCGCCCTCGAGAAGTGGGGCATGCCGCGGACCCGCCTCCCAGGGGCAGGTGTGCCCGAACGCCTGCGGGTCTCATCACTGGCACAGCAAGGACATCACGTTGAATTCACCAGACGCTCGTGGTCAAACGGCCCGCCAAAGCAAACCTGTGGGCGGGCGGAGCGCAAACCGCTGCTCTATCCTCTGCAGAGTGTCCTGCGTTTAGGGGCGCGATTAAAAAATGCACTTGAAATCGCCTTTCCCGAAACGAATCTCAGCGTGCTCGCAGCACCCTGCGATTAAAGCTGAAGCTAGACTGCTCAGAGTGTCCAAAATATGCACTGGAAAGGGGCTCGCCAATGAAAGTATTAGCTGCATTCACACCGGAATCGCTAAAACCATTCACGATGCGTATCTTGGGAATCAAATTGTTCTCGGCGTCCTCGCGGAGACCCTCGCGAGCGTCGCCATCTACTGAACCAAGGCAGCGAGACAGCAATGGTGCACATGCAATAAACTTACTCAAACCTATACTTAGAATCTAGTTCACGTCGAACGGCTGAGCCAGACCGAGGCGGAACAAAAACCTGCGGCGGTCGCTCCGGCGGCCTCGCGCTGCCAAGGCCACCGCTCCCAGCGTCGACGACGCCGCGGGCAGGGCATGGCGAAAAATATACTCAAGCGCGCCCAGCGCCAGGATCAGGACGAACCCAGAGCCAGGGGATAGAGGAGAGCGAGACAGGAGCAAGCGTGCACAGCTGCACTCACGCCCGCTGCCAAGGCCGACCGCGCTCATCCCATGTGGGACGGGACGCAGAAAGGTACGTCCGACGAGACGGCGGGCCGGGGATCCCTCAACGTCTGCTCCAGCTGCGTGCCGGTGACGTAGCGCGGCAAGAGGGAATACAACTGCACGCGCTCAGCGGGCGAAGCGGGATGCCGGTGGGACGGCGCAACGGGATGCCAGTGGGACCTTGGCGTGAAGGAAGCGAGTCCTGAGGGAAACGAGTTCCGGGGCCTCTCCCCAGATCTAGCTATTCATCCTGAGCACTTTTTTTAAGGCCCCTGGGCCTGGGGGGGGGGCTATGTGAAGCAGAAGACGGCCAAACACTTCCAGGTCCAGTTTCCCGCTCAAGACCCATTTGTTCCATGCGCCCGCAACTCGCAAGCCCTCATGACTCATCTCCGCAGGACCAGCCCAGAGGCGCAATCCTGGAGTAGGAGGATAAGGAGAAGGAAAATGAGGGGGAGACTAAAGAGGAGGAGGCGGAAGAGGAGGAGGAGGAGCAGCAGCAGGAGGAGGAGGGGGAGGAGGATAAGGAGGAGAACGAGCAGGAGGAGGAGGAGGACGAGGAGGAGGAGGAGGAAAACGAGGAGGAGGAGGAAAATGAGGAGGAGAAGGAGGACGAGGAGGAGGAGGAGGAGGAGGACGACGACGACGAGCAGGAGGACGACGAGCAGGAGGAGGAGGAGGCGGATGAGGATGAGGAGAGGGTGGAGAGGAGGAGGAAGGAAGGAGGAGGGACGGAGGAGGAGGAGCAGGAGCAGGAGGAGGAGGAGGAGGAGGAGGGAAGGAGAAGGAGAAGGAGAAGGAGGAGGAGGAGGAGGAGGATGAGGAGGACCAGTGTAAACCGAAGGGTCATCAACGATGTTGGAATACACCCTCCCTCCAAGCTCCCTAATCATAGGCCCCCAGAACGGTTCATTTCCACTGAGGGAACTGCCTCGTTGGAAGACAATCGTTTGAAGACCCTGAAACATGCCAAAGCATTGTTTTCGGGATTCCAAAGCCACGGGTCAACCTGACTGTTGCGTCTTGACGGTTTTGAATCGTGCCAGAAGGCCATTCCTGAGACTTCAACACCGCGAATAAACGTAACTGTTGCGCCCTCATATTCCAGAACCGTTCCAAAACACCATTTCGGGAACGCTGATCATGGGAACCCGCGAATATCTTGCAACGTTTTTATTTGTTTTGTTGTGTGTGTGCGCTTTGGTTTAATCAACTATGGAAACATATTTTAATACAACAAATGAATGAGTCAACACATTGTTATTGTTATTCTTATTGCATAAGAAGACGCTAAGGTGCGCAACGCTGATGCGATAATCTCATTTGAAAAAGAACCACCCTCAATCCGTGACGCCCTCGCAATTGTTACAACCAGTATGTGCGGCGCTAAAGCGAAAACCACGTTTTGAAAACGACCCGCCGTCAATCCGCCGATTGCAAATGTTAAAAACAAATACGCGCGGTGCTCAAGCGAGAGCCACATGTTGAACACCACCCGCCCTCAAGTCGTGAAGCTCTCGTAAACCGTTCAAATGAATGTGCGCGGCGCTAAGGCGAGAACCACATTCTGAAAACCACCCGACCTCAATCCGTGAAGCCCCTGCAAACTCTGCAAACGAATGTGCGCGGCGCTAAAACGAGAACTACATTTTGAAAACCACCCGCCCTCAAGTCGTGAGGCACTTGTAATTTAAACAACGGATGTTAGTGCGCGGCGCTAAAGCGAGAGCCACATTTTGAAAACGACCCGCCCTCCATCTGTGAAGCTGTTGCCAATGTTTGAGCTTCAGGCTCATAAATGGTGAGTATGTCTCAAGCGAAACGCCCAGCCCGCTCGAAAAACTTGCCTCGGGGTGAAACGGGGGGAAATCATTTAGATGGAAAAGGAATGGAGGAGGAGGACGAGGAGGAGGATGAGGGGGAAGAGGTGGAGGAGGAGGAGGAGGAGGAGGTCCTTGAGAGCCACTCACCCTGCAAAATCCGTCCTGGGACCACCCCACCACGCCCCAACCACGCCCCCACCACGCCTGACACCGCCAGCTTCCTGGAACCATTGCCATAGCCATAGGTTCGTTCCCTGGGACCCACCCACCCTGCAAAATCCGTCCAGGGACCCCCCCACCACGCCCCAACCGCGCCCCAACCAGGCCCCAACCACGCCTGACAACGCCAGCTTCCTGGAGCCTCTGCCATAGGTTCCTTGGGAGCCACCCGCCCTGCAAAATCCGCCCTGGAACCTCCCCGCAACCACGCCCCCATCACGCCCCCACCGCACCTGGCACCGCAAGCTTCCTGGAACCTCTGCCATAGGGTTCTTGGGAGCCACCCGCTCTGCAAAATCCGTACCGGGACCCCTCCACCACGCCCCAACCACGCCCCCCACCACGCCTGACACCGCCAGCTCCCTGGAGCCTGTGCCATAGGCTCCTTGGGCGCCACCCACCCTGCACCCAAAATCGTGAATGGCTTTGGTTCTGGCTATAGCCATTTCGCACCGCCCCGAATCCATCAGAGGTGAGGGGGGGGATCCCTTCACCAAAGGCCCAGTCCAGGCGCATTTGAAACAACAAGCTGGGGGGGGGGCGCGCGAGTCCCCTGGGCCCATGCCGAACGCGGGGCCCCTAAAGACCTCCAAGACGCCTCAAGATGCCTCCAAGGCGCTACAAGAAGCTCTCCGCGAGAACCACCAAGAGAGCCCCACAAAGGAAAGTATCTGACCATTCTTTTTGTCCAGGGACTTCGTTTTCAGCATGCTCGCCTCCTGGTGTGCCACGACGTCCACGATAGTCCAAAACGCCTCCAATATGTCTCCAAACCAGCGCATGAGGCCACCCTGCAAACACACACGTACAGCCTCCCTCAAATATTCTCGCAGTTTTCGTCGACACACACACACACACACACGCAGACACACACACACACACAGACACACACACACACATACACACACACCATCATGGCCTTCTTTGGGGTCGGCGGCAGAGGCGGCAGCCTTTAGATCCGGCCGCTCCCGCCCTGCGGGTTGGGCCGTGCGAGACCTCTCTGACAGAGTGTTTGGCACAGTCTTCAGCCCCATTCGCCAGTGCCTGGTCAAAAACCTCCCTGAAAGTCCCTCCGAGGGGGCCCCACTCTGCCGCCGCCCCCCCCCCTCCTTCAAGGTCCGGGACAGCCCGGGGACGACCCAAGAGCGCCCCAAGCCGGTCCAAGAGTCCCAAGCAGTCCAAGAGAGCCTCCAGACGGCTCCAGATCGCTCCAAGACGCCCAAGATTGCCCCCACCCGGCCCGAAACCCCTCCAAGACGGCTCGAGAGGCCTCCAGGAGCTTTTTCCAAGAGGGCCCCAAGACACACAAATCATTATTTTTTCATTGGTTTTTGAAGGATTTTCGCTATTTCGCCAGTTCGGCTTACTGGCGCTCCAAGACGGCCCAAGAGGCCCCCAAGATCGCCCCAGGACGGCCCAACAAGCCCCCAAGAGGGCTCCAAGACGGCGCAAAAAAAGGCCCCAAGACGGCTCAAGAGGCCCCCAGGATGGCTCAAGATGGGGCCCCAAGACGGCCCCAAGAGGGGACCCCGAATGAACATTTCGAGCTTTCGGTCCCAGGAGGCCCCCAGGAGGCCCTCCGAGGCCCCCAGGAGGCCCCCAAGACGCCCCAAGAGAACCCCAAGAAACCCCAAGAGAGCCCGAAAAGGTTCCCAGGAAGCTTCTGGGAGGCTCCCCAGAGGCTCCTAAACTGCCCCGCGTGGGTTTTCGAGAGCTGCCCGAAGAGACTCCTGCAAGCGTCCTTGAGGACTCCGACCCACAACCCAAGCAAGGTGGCGCGATCACTCCAAGACGCCGAAGATGGCCTCTAGAGGCCTTCGCGCGCCTTCAACACGTCCCAAAAAGCCTCCAAGAGTATCTCGTCGTCGTCGTCGTCGTCCTCATTCTCGTCCTCGTCGTCGTCGTCGTCGTCGTCGTCGTCGTCGTCGTCGTCGTTTTGTCGTCGTTTTGTCGTCGTTGTCGTCGTCGTCGTCGTCGTCGTCGTCGTCGTCGTCGTCGTCGTCGTCGTCGTCGTCGTCGTCTCGCCGTCGACGTTGTCATCGTCGTTGTCGTCGTCGTCGTGCCGCTCCCGCCCTGTGGGTTGGGTCGTGGCAGTCTTTGCCCCCCTTCGCTAGTGCCTGGTCCCAAGCCTCCTGCAAGTCCCTCCGACGGGGCCCACTCTGCCGGCGGGACCCCCGCCGCCGTCAAGAGTTCCAACGCCCGGGGGCGACCCCGGAGCGCCCCAAGCAGGCCAACAGAGCCCCAAAACGGCGCAAGAGAGCCCCTGGACGGTTCAAGAAAGCCTCCAGACGGTTCCAGATCCTTCCAAGACGCCCAAGATGGCCTCCGCACGGCCCAAGACGCCTCCGAGACGCCCCAAGAGGCCTCCAAGAGCACCCCGAAGAGAACCCCAAGACACACACAAATCATTTATTTTTCGTTGGTTTTTGAAGGATTTTCGCGTTCTCGCCATTTCGGCTTACCGACGCTCCAAGACGGCCCAAGAGGCCCCTTGAGATCGCCCCAAAACGGCCCAATAAGCCCCTAAGAGGGTTCCAAGACAGCTCAAGAGGCCCCAGGAGGCTCCAAGAGGCCCCCAGGAGGCCCCCAGGAGGCCCCCAAAGAGCTCCAAAAGGCACCAAAAGGGCCCCGAGAGGCTCCCAAGAAGCCCCCAGGAGGCTCCCAAGAGGCCCCCCCCCCCTCGCGGATGCCCCCGAGAGCCCTCTCCAGAGACCCCAAGAAGCGCCCATGAGGACTCCGACCCAAAACCAAGGACGGTGGCGGGATGGGTCGACGGCTATTTGATAGCTGGCATACGCGCCGAGTCACGATCTTCGATGCTGCGCACCACTTCGCCAGACTCCCAGGGGGCAGCCGGTGATGCGCCACCAGCGTCCTCAATTATTTGCAAGGAAAAGGAATTGGGGACGAGGAGGAGGAGGAGGAGGAGGAGGAGGAGGAGGAGGAGCGTGGCCGGAACCGACCAATTCCTGACTGCACTACTCTCCCCCCCCCGCGCCTCCACCATGACCTTGTCGAGGTGGGCGCGGGACAGGAAATGCCTGTATCGTCCCTTGGTGGGAAGACGAGTGACCAGAGCAGAGAGCAACAATGGCTGCCTCGATGCAAAGCGGTAAAGAGTGGTATAACGCGACAGTGAACGCTAAGGAACCTCCGCGGAGGCCGAGGGTGAACATATGATCAAAGGGGAGAAGGGAATTGAGAGACACGAACGCAACCCATTGGACGCGGACGCACTCAAGGACATTGTGGGAGATGGCATCAGAAGCGTGTGGGCAGCCGAACACACAGGAGTGGGACGGCCTCTGCATACGTTGGCTCGTGATTAAGCAACCAAGCCAACTGCGGCGTGCGATGAGGCTCCATGCCATCGAGGCAATATTCAATGGTGCTTGCAACTCAACTATATTTCCAAACTCGAAGTCAAGACAGAAGTGCTTCTTCATCCTTGTCCTGATCCGACACGCGAGGCTCCCATTGGCAAGGAACGCTCGGTCGAAACTCCCCTGGAACACACCCTGCCACCTGGGTCGTCGACGCTCAACCCTGGGAGCGCCCGCGCGGAAAAAGGCCGAGGAGGAGGAGGAAGAGGAGGAGGCTGGACACAGACCGAAAAGTCCATGCATTAAGTCCTACCGCGGGGACCTCTGAGGATCCTACCGTTGGCGTAGGCCGAACCTGGGTGTAACCCCAGGCTCAGCCCGCGACGACCTGGCGGTGGCAGCGAGCACGTCCAGCTGCTCCTGGCTCTCCACAGCGCCGCCCCCCGCGCGCCGCGGCGATCGCCGCCTTCTCATCCTCGAGCTTACGCTTGACGCGGTCGGGGTAGGCGATCTTGCAGTCTGGGGCGTACTTGATGTCCTCCATCAACTCCCCAATCTTCTCGGAGTCGTTCTTGGTCTCCCGCTTGTGGAGCCGAGTGTTCTCCAGGGCCATCACGCCTCCGTCGTTCATGGCCGAGCCCGTCTCCTCCACCTCATCGGTGGCCTTGCAGTGCCCCTGATGTCCTTCTTCGTCGGCTCCCCCAACATCTCGGAGCCGTACTTGGTCCCCCCTTTGTGGAGCCGCGTGTTCTCCAGGACCAGCACGCCTCCGTCGCCCGTGGCCGACCCCGAATCCTTCACCTCATCGGTGGACTTGCAGTCAGGCTCGCCCTTGGGGTCCTTCTCCGTCAGCTCCCCCATCTGCTCGGATCCGTGTTTGGTCTCCCTCTTGTGGAGCCGCGTGTTCTCCAGGACCAGCACGTCTCCATCGCACGCGTCCGACACCAAATCCTTCACCGCATGGTTGGCCTTGCAATCTGGGGTGCGCCTGACGTCAAACTCCATCAGCTCCCCCATCTTCTCGGAGTCGTTCTTGATCTCCCCCTTGTAGAACCAACTGTTCTCTAGGATTAGCACGTCTCCATCGCTCATGGCCAACACGAGCTCATTCCCGTCGATGGCCTTGCAGTCTGGGCCTCGAGAGATATCCTCCATCTTCAGTTCCCCGATCTTCTTCGCCACCGGCTTCGAAGCCAGCTTCTTCAGCGGCTCAGCCAGAGCACCACGGCGTCGCCCCCTCTGCATCTGCTTCGCCTCCTTCGAAATGGTAGGGAGCGCCGCCACGCCCTCGCCGAGGAGCGCGTGCTCCGCGACGTTGCGCGCAGCACGGGTCCCGCTGTCAACGCGGGCCTGGGTGTCCATGTGGGCCGCCACGACCTTGGCCCTGAGGACGGGCTCGACCAGTGCCACGCAGCCGCTGACTCGTCCTCTATCTCCTGCTTGCACAGGACGCCAGCACCGCCACCATTGCGGGCCGCACGCCACAGGGCGACCGCCGTGGCCGCCACGACGTGCTGCGATCCTCCCGCCTCCACGACCGCGCGGAGGAGGCCAGCCGCCAGGGGATCCATGGGGCCAGGCGGGGACCGTAGCGAGCTCAAACCACATGCGAAACAATGGGTGAGCCCAAACGGCTACGGAGGAGGAAGATGATGATGATGATGAGGAGGAGGAGGAGGAGGAGGAGGAGGATGACGAGGAGGGGGAGGAGGAGGAGGAGGAGGAGGAGGAGGAGGAGGAGCGAGGAGGAGGAGGAGGAGGAGGAGGAGGAGGAGGAGGAGAAGGAGGGGCGGGAGGAGCAGGAGCTGCAGGAGGATGCGGCAGGACGGAGGAGGAGGAAGAGGAGGAGGAGGCGGAGGAGGAGGAGGAGGCGGAGGAGGCGGAGGAGGCGGAGGAGGAGGAGGAGGAGGAAAAAGCCTGGGCTCGGCGACCTGATCCGGGGCGGGCGGCGGCCCGCCCCAGCCAGGGCGGGCCAGGCGGCCAAGGGCGCCGCCAACGGGCTCGCGCACCGCGGGCCTCTGGGGCGGCTTCGGGCGCCGCCTCCCCGGCCAGCCACCACATGCAGGGCGGCGAGCGGGGCGGCGGGCGCCTGCTGCCGGGGGGCTGCCGCGATTGCCCCTGGCCCCGGAGCCCCTCTTGTTGCGAACAAATCGTGACGGGAGGTTTTTCGCTATTTTTGGCCTCCTGGGGCCCTCACCGGGCCCAAGGGCCGTCAAATAACGACTCAGGATGCGTAGCCGGTCTCGGGGGGGTCTAGACCTCTGGGAGTCGACGTTGTAAACAAAATCGCAATGTCGTGGGTCTGGGGCCTGGGGTGTCCCCAGCTTTCCGCTTCACCTTGGAGCCCCTGTGGGGCCCTCTGGGCCTCGCGAGTGGGGCGCCCTGGAGTCCGCAGCGGCCTCCGTGGGAATCTTGGGGGAACGCTCTTCGGCTAGGGATGAGTTCGAGACTCGTTGGAGGAGGCGGCCGAGGTCGAGGCCGAGGCCCAGCAGCGCTGCCAACCCAGCCGCGCGGCAGCCCCCCTTCTCGGGACTCCGGACTGCGGACCGTTCTGTTGAAGAAGAGCTGGGGCTCTCGACCACCTCCTCCTCCTCCTCCTCCTCCTCCTCCTCCTCCTCCTCCTCCTCCTCCTCCTCCTCCCTCCTCCTCCTCCTCTCCTCCTCCTCCTCCTCCTCCTCCTCCTCCTCCTCCTCCTCCTCCTCCTCCTCCTCCTCCTCCTCCTCCTCCTCCTCCTCCTCCTCCTCCTCCTCCTCCTCCTCCTCCTCCTCCTCCTCCTCCTCCTCCTCCTCCTCCTCCCTCCTCCACCTCCTCCTCCTCCTCTCCCCTCCTCCTCCTCCTCCTCCTCCTCCTCTCTCCTCCTCCTCCTCCTCCTCCTCCTCCTCCTCCTCCCTCCTCCTCCTCCTCCTCCTCCTCCTCCTCCTCCTCTCTCCTCCTCCTCCTCCTCCTCCTCCTCCTCCTCCTCCTCCTCCTCCTCCTCTCTCCCTCCTCCTCCTCTCCTCCTCCTCCTCCTCCTCCTCCTCCTCCTCCTCCTCCTCCTCCCTCCTCCTCCTCCTCCACCTCCTCCTCCTCCTCCTCCTCCTCCTCCTCCTCCTCTCCTCCTCCTCCTCCTCCTCCTCCTCCCCTCCTCCTCCTCTCCTCCTCCTCCTCCTCCTCCCCCCCCCTCCTGGGCACACCCCCTGGGGCCCTGGCAGCACCCGAGCCTCCATCCGGACGAGCGGGCCGCGCCCCGCGCCACGGCGCCGGGCCTGCCGGCAGGGGCAGCGCGGCGGCCAGCGAGAGCGGCCGGGCGGCGCCAGGGTCGGGGGGCGAGGAGGCCGCGCGCGGGGGCTCGGACGGGCCGCCCCCGCGCACGGCGGGCCTGGCCTGCCGCTGGCCACCGGCGCGCGGGCCGCGGCCGCAGGCTGTGGCGCCGCCCGGCGCCCGTGGCCTGCCGCCGCGAGCGCGGCGCGCCTGCGGCGCGGCGGCCTCGTGCGCTCGCATGCAGCCGCAGCCGCGGCTCCTCCCGCGGGGGCACGGCTCGCCGCTGCCCACGTGCCGGCAAGGGTTGCACTGGTCCTTTGTGGTGGTCTCGTGAGCCACGGGAGACCACGTCCATCAGAACGTCCTCGGCAGCAACCGTGCGCTGCGGCGGTTCACACGTGCCTTCAATGGTCGACACATGCCGCGCATGCTGCATGGCGCCGCCCCCGCGAGACCTAACCCATGCAGACTATCATGCGGCCTGCTCCGCAATGGCTGCGGAATAGCGGACGACCGAGGAGCGATGTCGAACCATTTCCCGCGGCCCACACCGGCACGCTAACTTCACCAAATATTTCTTTTGTGTGTTTTCTTCTCGTGTGATCCTCTCACTCGTTGTCGTCGTCGTCCTCCATCCCTCTCCATTGCAGATAACCTCTCCCGAAGCACGTCTGGAGACAGCGCTGGTGTTATCAATGTTTCACGATGGACACCACGAGGGTTATCTGCAGGGTTGTGGGTTGTTAGATGCGAACATTGTAAGATATACGTTGGAAATGATGCTGCATTCGAAGACTGCTGTGTAGTAGTTGCTGAGCGTGTCGCTCGTCCACAACTGGATGAATTTATTCGGAGAGTCACGTACCGCGCTCAAAAAACCTAGCGAACAAGAAGATCAGAGGAACCTTTCCAAGGGATTCGTTCTGGCGATTGGTGGCAAAAGCTTTGGAACAACAGTGCCAGGATCGTCTTCGAAGCGCAGCGTCTCCTCTAAACTTCGGGCTTTGCAGCAACAGCGGTACAAACACATATTCTCTTGGATGTCTGTCTGAAGCGTACCCGCAGACGATTATTATGAACATCGACGGGGTAGGGGCATTCGATCACGTCAGCAGAGCGTCAATTTTCGAACAATTGTTGAACACATCGATATTTTATGCACCACTACCGTTTGTTCGTCAATGGCGCGGCATGCGATCCGGCATCCACACACACACACACATCAAAGGTCAACTCCCCCACGGCACACAAAATTGTGGCATACCTGGGCGACATTCACATTGCGTGCGAACCATAATAGTAATTGTGCAGATCTCTTGGGCTAGGTAACGCAAGTTTTATGGGACATGTACCACATCAGTGTGAATGTGGGGAAACTCGTTGTTCTGGTTATGACGCCTTCGCATTCGCAAAACCAGGAAGATCTTCGTGAACGTGCGCCTGATGCATGGTGGTCTGTCTCCTTCTCTTGACCTTCCTGCTTTCCCTCACAGTTCTGTGCTTACATTCCTTATCATTGTTCCTCGTCTTCGTTCTTCTTCGCTTTCTTTTGTCGGTGCTTGGCGGTCGTGTGTGCACATGCGTGCGCCTGCGGCCAGAAATTCAACATACTGTCACCTCTTTCGCGATTACGGTCCGCTTTTTTACAACCGTTTTCGTGAATTCCCCGAACAAGAAGACATACCATTTCACAGCAGTGGTAACCTGACCACCGACCTTGAACGCATCTCGACATCGGAGACGGATCGGGAACGCTGGAAGGCGACTCCGACCTACATATCATAGAAGATGGCGGCAAAGTAGATGCTACAATCTAGGAAGACAAGGACTTCCTCACTGTGCTCAGAGTTTCCAGGTGAGGCATACCCTGACTGCAGATCCCGATCAGAAAGCGACATGCCTGACAGACAACTTACTCATGGCGGTCTCGGGGCCCGATAACGGGCCCCAGAGGCCCAACTCGAGGATAGGAGACCACTTGCACGCCGAAGGTAATGGGTGGCGCACTGGAACCACCTCCGCCACCGCCGGGGTGAGTGCTTCCCCAGCTGATGGTCGGAGGCTCCTGGATCCTCCCCAGGAGGCTCCAAGATCGCCCAGAGCGCCCCAAGAGCACCTCGATGGGCCCCTAATGCCTTCAGGGCGACGCAGGTGAGAGAAAGAGGTTCGAGTAGGGGATCGACTACAGAATTGATTTACCCAGAATGGCTTCTCCTCGTCGAATCCACGGAACATGCGTAGAACGGTCGTAAAATCGAAGAACGTTCTTCGTATTCTTGCCGACGATTCAGCGTGAACCTCAAGTTGGGGATACTGAAGGGGCCCTGGGACACACAAATAAATAGGCACAAATACGAGGACTCCCCCTATTTTCCAATATTCTCTAGGTTTCTGTCTTCCCCCCCCACTTCCCATACTTTCCCATATCTTCCTGGGAATCGATGATTCATGGTGTCTGTGTGTGTCTTTCCCCCTCTTGAAAGCTGGGGACACGTGACCTCTGCAGTCGAGCCCCTGCTCGGAGGCAGGCGTGCGAAGCGCCCTTTTCTCGGTGGGGCCCCGGCGGCCGCGGCGCACGGCCGGAGGCTGCCGCGACGGAGGGGGGGCCGACCTTTAATCGGCCCCGCTGCCGGCGGGGCTCGCCCGGGAGCTGGGCGAGTCTCCTCCTCCTCCCCCTCCTCCTCCTCCTCCTCCTCCTCCTCCTCCTCCTCCTCCTCCTCCTCCTCCTCCGCCATCCTCCGCCATCGAGCTGGGCGAGCCTCTGGAGGCCTCCTAGATGAGGTCCGAGTTGATGGGGTCGGAAGATCGCGCCGCATCGCCGACACATCGGCGATGCATCGCCGATGCATCACCAATGCATCGGCGACAGAGGGCGATGCATCGGCGACGCCAACGTGGAGAAAATCAGGCTCCGCATCGAGCCGCACCGCCGATGCATCGACGATGCGGCGCGATCCTCCGACCCCATCTACTCGGACCCCATCCAGGAGGCCAAGAGTCTCCCGCCCCCCGCTCAAACTCGGGGATCTTCTGACCCGGGTCAATCCAGACCCGGGTCAGCTGGAAACCAAAAACTGCAATGCAGGAAAAACAAACTGCAGCGCAGGTCCTCGCAAACCGGGGTCAGCCAATAGGCGCGGCCGCCTCGCGGCCACGAACGGCTCCCTAACCCCCGTTTGCATTGACCCCCGTCTCAAGGCTCCCGACGAACCCCGAGATCCGAGGGCCCGGCTCCCTCAATCCGGCGGCTGGTCCTGGGATCCCGCTTCCGGGGCCCGCGGTCGGGCCCAGGGGGGGGGGGCCCTCAGGCACCGATCCGGGACGACAAGCCACCCCCTGGGAGGGGGTCGGGGCCTCTGGGGCCGCGGATTCCTCCTCCTCCTCCTCCTCCTCCTCCTCCTCCTCCTCCTCCTCCTCCTCCTCCTCCTCCTCCTCCTCCTCCTCCTCCTCCTCCTCCTCCTCCTCCTCCTCTTCCTGAACAACCAGATCGGCGGATGTCTGGGGAAAAAGAATAGGACGCCTGTACACAAAAAGAGGCGACGGATCCATGAAGGCTCCATCTGCTCGCCGGGCTCCGCGCAGTGTTCTGTCTGGCCCGTCGGCCTCCTCCCCCGGTGTTCCCACACGAGCGGGGCCCCGCTGGAGGCACTTTTCTCCCGCCCGGCTTGAATCGTGCACCGCGAGAGCGCTCCGCTGCGGGCGGCAAGCGCCACATGAAGCCATCCGAGCCTGCTGCTCTTCGGGCAGCGTAAACGGGCTGTGACCGAACCTTTGGGTTACCCCTGCTGGTCCTCGGGGATGGACAAACCCCTCTTCAGTAAAACGTGGTTTAGTGAAAACGACCTGAGGCCCAAACCTGGCGGGCGCAAGCCTGGAAAATCACGGCCACGGCGCCATCTCGAGAACCGAAAACGGACAATTCACCAATCGACGTGTCACTGTTGGGGGTTCTGTCCACCTCCGAGTCAACGGGCTGTGACCGAACCTTTGGTTACCCCTGCTGGTCCTCAGACAAGCCCTCCTCTCCCCATCCCTCGGACGTCCATGCCCCGCGCAGTTGTTGGCTTCGCGCGCGTACTTTTCGCAAGATGATCCAAGATGCTCCTCCTCCTCCTCCTCCTCCTCCTCCTCCTCTCCTCCTCCTCCTCCTCCTCCTCCTCCTCCTCCTCCTCCTCCTCCTCCTCCTCCTCCTCCTCCTCCTCCTCCTCCTCCTCCTCCTCCTCCTCCTCCTCCTCCTCCTCCTCCTCCTCCTCCTCCTCCTCCTCCTCCTCCTCCTCCTCCTCCTCCTCCTCCTCCTCCTCCTCCTCCTCCTCCTCCTCCTCCTCCTCCTCCTCCTCCTCCTCCTCCTCCTCATCTGGCGAAAAAACCACGCACGAAATCGCTGGGACGCCCATGCCCCGTGCAGTTGTTGGCTTCGCGCGCGTACTTTTCGCAAGATGATCCTCGATGGTCCTCACCGAGGAAAGAATGCACACGTCCGAGCGATGCCGAGTCATCTCCGAACGTCAACGGTCCTGGCCCAGCCCGCGTTCCGCCACCGTGCCGCGAGGCACTGCAGGGCCCCACGAGATCTGCGCGTCGAGTACTGCAATCGACTGCTTTTAACAAGGCCCGCGCCCACGAAGTGCCAGGAATCCTCGGGCGGTCCTGGGAAAATCGCCGCGTGAATTGTCCGAGGTCTCGGGGGCGTGGCTCGCAATCCAAACTTCCGACATGCTCCAAGATGGCCCCAGAGGCGTCTTGGAGGCCCTGTGTGTCTGCCCCAGAGGCCCAGATCATTGAATCTCTCAAGCCCGTGTATCTTTTTGTGTGCTCGCTTTTCTGGTCTTGCGAGCGTCCGCGACGGCCCTGGAGGTCCCCAAGATAGGCCCAAGACGGCCACAAGGCTGGCACCCGAACTGACATTTGAAGCCCTCCACCCCAAGACGGCCCCCGAGACCGCCAAAGAGGTCTCCGCCCCCATGAGGGGTCCCCAAGATGCCCCCAAGAGGCTTTCCGAGAGAACCCAAGAGCCCTGAAAGAGGCCTCTGGTCCATGAACTAAGCACGTTGGCGGGATGGGCCGAAGGGCGCTAGCTGTAAGCGCATCTTGCCGATTACTCTGGCAAGGCGGGCGTTGAGAACAAATATGCGTGCGATGAGAAAGAAAGGGTGCCATCAGGCGTCACGTGCACCAGCGCGCTGCTAATACGGCCACTTCTTCCCGCTCCCACCCCCTCTTGCCCGACGCGCTGCTTGCGCAAGCACCCACGAGCCTCGATGGAAGTGTCGAAAAAGGTAGGATGCTACGTGGCAGGGCAAACAGACGGTCAAATGAGACCCGCGATGCGAATCACCGGGCGACAGGCCGCCGGTGCGGTCACGCGGTCCTCGCAATCCAGCGAATACCCGAAGCATAGCACCGGCCGCGGCGATGGGGATGGCGTCCGCGCGATGTCACAGTGCGCCTCCTCGGGCAGCGACGCTGCGTTTGCGGCGCCAGCGGCGGGCCACTTGCCCTGCCATACGTTCAGGGGCGAGGGAGTCGCCAGTGGCATACTGGCAGGCTGCGCGGCCTCTTCCAGGCTGAGCGGCTCCAGGGCGAAGCGGGGCCCAGCCACGAGCGCAGGAGGGTCCTGGGGAAGCCGCAAGATACCAATACCGCTACTCCCCGGATCCCTCCAGGGGTGCGCTCCGACCCGAAATCTCGAGGCGAGTCTAGCCGTGGCGACGAGGGCCTCCCCCAGGAAGCCCCAAAAGGCAAACAACGAGGGACGGCAGCGGTATCGGCACCTTTGGACCAGAAAACAAACGACGCCACACCACTTACGGCCCCAGGGGGCTCAGCGTATACCGAGAACTTTGGCGTGGATTGCTGCGTGGTGTGCGCCACGGCCCCGGATGGGCCGTAGCGCAACATGGAGGGCCGTAGCTGGGGCGGTGTCGTTTGCTCTTTGGCCGAACCTCTTTTCCTCCTCTGACGTCCTCCGCCTCCCCCAGGCTGCCGCACGAGAGCGCCAACAGCGCACCGCCGAGCCAGAGGCCTTCCTGCGCCAGCTCGGCCGCGGCGCCCCATCCCGCCGACGGCCCCTCCGCGGCTGCGTCGGTGGCCGAGGCGGCTGCGGGCTCGGCGTGCAGCGCGGTGCGCCCAGCCTCGCCGGGCCCGAGGCCGCTGCCGCGCACGCGCTGCTGCGGCTGCCGCACGTGCCGAGGCGGCTGTGGCTGCTGCGCTCTGCAGGCTGGCCGGGGTGGCCGAAGCTGCCGCGGCGTGCGCCGCGGTGACCGCCGCCGCTGCTGGGCGCCGCCGCTCACGGGCACCACCGCGTAGCCCTTCTCCTGCAGCTGCACCTCGCAGACGTCGGCGAAGCGGGGGTCCTGCAGCAGCTCCGTGAGCTTGGAGTGGCCCAGCTTCGTCTCGCTGAGCTCCAGCTTGAACAAGGATCGGAAAAGGCGCTTGACGTTCGAGAGTGGCACCTGGTTTGTGCCCCGCTCCACCGATCTCTGCAAGATCTCGTGCAAGCGAAGCCGAGCGACGTCCCAGCTGGCCACCTCCAGCCCCGAGAGGGGCTCCTTGGCGGGATCGCCGGCTGCACACGGGCATTGCAACGTCGCGCAGCGGCTCTTCCGCATGGACGTGGATTGGCCGTAAGGAACAATGGCGCCGTCGGAGTAGCCGAGCAGCCTCCGCCGTGTGAGCGCCAGCTGCGTGATGTGGCACACCTGGCCGAGGGTGTAGCCCCGGAGGAACGGCAGCCCTCGTGAGGCCAGCGCCTCCGCGCTCGCGAAGCGGCCACCCGGCAGCGCCTCCGCCTCCGCCCCCAGGCCGCCGAAGTAGTCGGCCGCGGCGGCCCAGAGCTCCTCCGGGTACACATCCTCGCCGCCGTAGATGTCCACGAAGTCCTCAGGCCGCCCAGAGAGCAGCACCGCGAACTCACCGCCCTCCTCGCACTGGACCCTCAGCCCGGGGCAGGCTTCGCACCGCGCGCGCAGGCTCGCCAGGCCGCACTCCTGGCCGCCCCCGCTCCGCTCGGAGATCCTCTTGCGCAGTATCCGCCCGTAGGGCCGCAGGCGGTCCTCGTACAGACTCTCGATGGCCTCCACGATCTGTGCCCGCGACCGCGGAGACGGTGGCGCCGAACTGCCGCTTCCTGGCGAGTCGAGGCAGGCCTCGCTCGCCGACGCCAGCAACGCCGCACCGGCGCGAGGTCCAACAAGGAGCCCGCCCCTCGGCGCCCTGCGGGTGCTACCCATCGGCGCCGCCGACGCGCCCGGGGGAGGTCACAGCCCGAAGGCGATGCGGATGCTGGGTTGGGGATGCGGCGTCCTCGTTGTGAGAAGTGGTGGGAGAAACCTTCGAGCCCTTGTGGCTCGAACCTCTGGCAGGCCCGAGGGCGCCAGAATGACCGCAAACGGCACGAACGGGGCCCAAGGACACACAGATAGATAGACACAATTCCAAGGATTCCCCATATTTCCCATATTGTTTGGACGTCAATCTTCCCGCCACTTCCCATATCTTCCACCTTTTCCTCGAAATTGATGGTTACTGTATTTGTGCCTGTGTGTGTTTTCTCTCCTCCTGACAACAAGCCCCGAGAGTGCCAAAAGTTGCCCGAAGAAAGCCTAGACAATAGGTGCACAGCAGCAATATATAATCAGGCATGCCGCCAGAACCGCGGCGGCGCCAGCGCGTCTAGACACGAGGCGGCCGAGGGGGTCGCCGCCCAGACTGGTGGCCACGAAACGCCAGCGAAAATGAATTGGCAATTCACGACGAGGGCCCCCCAAGAAAGCCTCAGGATGGCCTCTCCCCTTTCCAAACCCTCCTCGCCTGGCAGCTTGTGCCGTCCTGGGCGCGCGTGCCACTTGCCTGGCAGCCAGGACGCCGAATGTCTAGGGGTGGTATCGTACCTGGGGTCAGCTGAGCAATGAGCTCAAGCGATCACGGCGAGCGCTGCCCACTACTGGAGAGGCCGAGCCCCCTGCGAATGCCACATCAGCTCACTTCATTGACCATGAAGGCGGCATCGCTGCCAACACAGTGCGGGCGCGGCCGCAAGAAACCCTCGCAAGGAGCCCAACCCTGAAAACCCGCACACGAGGTGCACCTTAGGGGAAGCCCAGAGCACCCTGAACGCAGCAGCTTCTTCAACGGCTGCGGGAAGTCACCGCGCAGCTCGTGGATCGAAGAAGCCCAGGATGCCCTGACGAAAAGCATGTGGTTTCTTGATGCACGCCCCCACTGTACCATTGCCCGCTTCCTCCCTTGAAGGACTTTTCCGCCGTTCGAAAAAGGTGGCGCAAACATCGATGAGTCAAAGGGCCCGCCTGGCTCTCTCACCGAAAATACTGGTCTCGCTGCTAGGGTTTTCCCCATAGCCTGGCGATACGCGAGTGCAGCTGTATCGAGCGCCTTCGCACTCCGAAGAAATGTGCTCGCAATGAGATTCTGGAAACGTGCCAACAAACAAAGCGTAGAGAATGCAAGGGAACCTGACAGCAAAACGGCATCCTACACCCTCTCACCACTTGTGGTCGTGGGCCTCAGTATGGACTCTGGCTGCTGCTCGATCGTTGCCAAGGGTGCTCGCAAACCCAGCCAATGTCTCAAACCTGCGCAAAGTCACTGCAGCCACTCTGGCCCTTCTCTATCCTCTATTGCTTCCCCCTCCTCTTCCACCCGCCCCTCCACAAACCTGCTCCTCCTCCCCCATGCCTCCACCACCTCAAGCCGACAGGTGTCCCGACCCAGAGACCAATATTCACGCATTGACTGGACATACATAATAAAGAACAACGGCTAGGAGCATGGAACATCAAAGACGAATGATCCTGAGATCGTCCCACAAGATTCCGTGCCGTACCGCGATGCTCACGATACTGCGCAGACGCCCGACCGCCTACTGGCATCCCCATCCACCCAACTTTGTGCGATCTCATTCTGTCATTGGCGAGAATGGGAAGAGAACGCTCATAACGGTGCGAGCTGACATGGCAACAGAAACCTTATGAAACCCCGGCGGGGCCCCAATGGAGGGTCTTCCTCACCCTCATGCAGTTCAACTCAGTTCTGAGCCACGCCAAGCAAGTCAAAGCATTGCTTGGTATTGCTTGGAATCGATGTTTGGCATTGCTTGTCATTGTCTAGCACTGCTTGGCTTTGCTTTTCATTGCTTGGCCTTGCGTGGCGTTGCTCGGCGTTGCTTGGCGATGCTCGGCATTGCCTGGCGTTGCTTGGCATTCCTTGGGATAGCTTCGCATTGTCGTTGCATTGCTTGGAATAGCTTGGCGTTGCTTTGAACCGTTGCTTGGCATTGGCTCGGCGTTGCTTGGCATTCACACTGCTTTGCACTGCTTGGCCTTGCTTGGCATTACCTGGTATTGCTTGGCAGTGCTTGGCATTGGCTTGGCACTGCTTGGAATCGCTTGGCGTTGCTTGGCACTGCTTGGCGTTGCTCGGCCCCCGGCAAGCCCGAGAAACGCTGGGGGCCGCCTGGACAGACGTGGACAACGGCGGGCACCCCGAGGAGCCCCGAAGACGACGCTGGAGCCAAGATGGGCCCCTGCACCGGTCTCTTCTACCGCAGGGTAACGGGTAAGGTACCTCTGGGCAAAACGTAAACGTAAATGGATAATGAAGAATGGAGAATGGATAATGGAAAGCCTACGCCCCAGCTTCGAGTGAAATGGAACTTATACGGTAAGAAATAAAACTTCACTCCAAGCGTCTTCTTAAACAGTAGCCCAGGTCCAAGCATACGAACACTATACGAAGAAAGAGGCTCCAAGAAAACGCCCAGGGTGCGGCCCATACTCTGGGTCTTTCTTGGACGAAGCCTGGAGCCCATGAAAGTGTTTGCGTGTTTCCACCATCTGCCTGGTGGGTGTAACACTTCTGCACGCGCCGTGCTGCCACAAGGTAGGCGTGGCAAGGAACAGAGGCACTTCCCTGGCCGCGGCGAGCCTCGGCCACGAAGAGGCTCCAAGACCTGGATCTGCGGAGCGGCCCGAACCCCGGAGCCCCCCCCCCCGGGGCCCGAGGCGGTCCTCGTCCTCCTCCTCCTCCTCCTCCTCGTCCTCCTCCTCCTCCTCCTCCTCCTCCTCGTCCTCCTCCTCGTCCTCCTCCTCCTCCTCCTCCTCCTCCTCCTCCTCCTCCCTTAGAGCTTGGCTGCCCTGGGACGCCCGCGTTGAGAGGGCTTCCGCGTCTCGACTCTCGCCATCGCTCGGACGTCCATTCCCTGTGTTTTTTTCTCGGCCTCGTGCGTGGTTTTTTTTCGCCAGACGATCCAGGAGGCTCCTCGATGGCCCTCGCCGAAGGAAAATAACGCACACGTCCGGGCGATGCCAAGGACCGCAGGCAGGGCCTGGAAGGACGCGAGGCGGGGGTCTTTTGCGCGAGAGGGAGGAGGAGGAGGAGGAGGAGGAGGAGGAGGAGGAGGAGGAGGAGGAGGAGGAGGAGGAGGAGGAGAGGAGGAGGAGGAGGGCCGCCGGCGCGGCACGCCGCAGTAGACACGATCGGGCGCCCACGCGCGACCTCGCGCGGGCAGGATGGCGCGCGAATGGCGGCGCCATCGACACTGCTTCTCTGCGTCAGGAGGAGGAGGAGGAGGAGGACAGGAGGAGGAGGAGGAGGAGGAGGAGGAGGAGGCTCAGCTGGAGAATGGAAGCACCTGGTGCCTGAATCCACTGGCCTCTTTCCCCAAACGGCGCTCTTACCTGAGAATCTCTGTGCCGTGTCGACAGGGTCTTGTGGAGGCTCTGGGCCCGCTCAGACCAACGCTTCCTCAAACGAAACGGCAGAATCGCAATCCGTTCCTGGACGATTCCCAATCTCAACAGCCGAGCTCTCGGCCTAGCAGCGGCCACGTCTCTACCTATACTACCGCCCTGCGGGCGATAAGGAGGTTGGGGGGGATTGAGATCAAATGCCCACCCTGACTGACCTCCAGCCTGTCACCTTGATCTCATCTCTCTCTTTCTCTCTGTCTCTCTCTTTCTCTCTGTCTCTCTCTCTCTCTGTGTCTCTCTCTCTCTCTGCCGAAATGAATTGATGAATTGGGTTGGATGGATTGGATTGGGTGGGATAAGATAAGATGGGACAAGATGGGTTGGATAAGATAAGATGGATTGGATAAGACAAGATGGATTGGATAAGATAAGCTGGATTGGATAAGAAAGCCCCGCGCAGGCGCCGAAAAAAAATGAATTATGAAATTGGCGACATGCGTTAGCGCCAGGACGCCCGAAACACCCGGGACACCCGGGACACCGCCCGGCCCAACTGCACCTTCCGGCCACCGGAGGACGGGAAACGGACTTTCGCTCCTACTGAAACCTGGGACATCCGGGACACCGCCCTGCCCAACTGGGACACCTCCCGGCCACCGGCGGACGGGAACGGACTTTCGCTCCTACTTCGGCCTAGCTACAGGAGGATCATGCGCAGCTTCGCCTCGCCCGCACGCGCGACACGAACACGACACCGAAACCGATTTCCTGGTGGGAGGTCTCCGTTTCACTGCGATCTCACCCCCCAACCTCCGATACCGCCTTGAACTGCGCGGATTACTTCCATAACATCCGCGCGACTGGTTGATCCGTGTTTGCCATGTGCTCTCCGCGACTCGGTTGGTGAGTGTCAGGGCATGGCAGGAGAGCGCAGCCGCCTCCTCCTCGCGCCGGTGCTAAGGGCCGACCGAGACTGGCCAGGGGTTCCTCTGGCAATCGACGCAATCCAGGAGAGAAGGCTTGCACCAGCGTCGTCGCCGTGGGTCGTCAGCTGCATCCTGCTGAACTCAATCCTTCCTGCTCTTCTGTTCCAGTGCGCTGCCAAGACCAACAGAAGCAGTCACAACATCGGCAGCAATAGTAGCATTGGTTCCAGTCGTGGTGCTAGCGGTCGCAGCGTAAGTAGAACAGCAAGAGTCCTAGCATCAGCGGTTGCATCTGAAACAGCAGTATATAAGCAATCGTAAGACCAATAGCAGCGACAGTATCAACAGCATCGGCACCAGGCTGCGGCTCTCAATGAAGAGGTGCCAGTAGTGGCAGCATCGGTAGAAGCAGTCGTAGAGGAGAATAACGAAAAATGATTACCAGCAGCAACATCGCTTGCAGGAGTGTTTTTTAGTCCTGAGGATGACTCGCGTCAAGGATGAGGGTAATTAGGGGAATAACGCGACGCACCCCCTGGCGCACCAGGAATGCGTTATCCTCCTCAATGGTGGGTCGCCCTCCCGGTTGCGCTGGGGGTGCGTTATCCGCCACTGTGCAGACACCAAGCGCCAGGATGCGACATGGCCTGTGTGCGTTGCAGCGGTAGCAGTTATGCGCGCCACAGTCTGTGCACGCAGTGATGTCTGTGTGCGCAGCAGTGAGCGTGAGCCCCATCGTAATTATTCAAGAGACACCAGTTTCAGGAATCAATTCTCTACGCTCAACTTTGAGAGGGACCTTTCGATCCCGAGCGAACCCAAAATTGCGGGCAAACTGTAATGTGTTGTTGGCAATGCTAACACACTACCAAGAAACAATTGAACCGAACTGGTATCCGTGAACCGGCGGACCCTGCAACCGAGCCGCCCAAACCGGAGCTCAAACCGGACCGGCTGAAACTGAACCAGCCAGTTCAAGCCGAGCCGGCCGATCGAAACTGGCCTACGGCCAGCCCGAACCGGCGGAACCGAACCGGTCCCCAGGTGCCACACTCAGGGGACCCCACGAGACGGCTTAAGAGGAATCCAGGGCGGCGCAGTCCAGAGAGTTCAATATGGGCCGAAGAAGGCTTCCAAGAGGCTCCCCAAAGAGCTTCGCTTCGCGACGCCCCCCGACGGAGGAGGAGGGAGGAGGAGGGAGGAGGAAGGAGGAGGGAGGAGGGATGGAGGGAGGGAGGAGTAGGAGCAGGAGGAAGTGGAGGAAGGAGGAGGAGGAGGAGGAGGAGGAGGAGAAGGAGGAGGAGGAGGGGACCTATTCGCGACCCCCCGGTCCGGGCCCACTGGTCCGCACCCACCGGTCCAGACATCCTGGTCCGGACCCCCCGCGGTCGGGACCCCAGTCCGGACCTTCCGGTCCGGACCCCCCCGGTCCGGACCCCCCGGTCTGGACCCCCCGGTCCGGACCCCCCGGTCTGGACCACCCAGTCCGGACCCTCCAGTGAGAAAATCGTGTCGTCGGATATCATGTGAGGGGGGCGGCGAAGCACCTTGGCGCACGACGCCGTCGGGGGAGGCGCCGTCGGCGATCACGCCGTCGGGGCGCCGCCATCGTCGTCGCCGCCGCCTTCGCTCCTCCCCCTCCCCCTCTCGCTCCCCTCCCCCTCCCCTTCCTCCTCCTCCTCCTCCTCCTCCTCCTCCTCCTCCTCCTCCTCCTCCTCCTCCTCCTCCTCCTCCTCCTCCTCCTCCTCCTCCTCCCCCCACTCCTGCTGATGCTTTTTGCGCGGTTCGATCCGCGGCCGCAACACGCAACAGTACTCGTTGGCGCGCCAACTTATCGGTCACCCGAACCGGACCGCCCGAAACCAAACCGTCCCGAAGCAAAACCGAACCAGCTCAAACCAGACCGGTGCCGAAACAGAACCGCTGCACCGAACCGGCCCGCCGCCGAACAGGTCCGAATCGAACCCTTGCTGCACTACGGGCGCGCCGCGCGGTAACATGGTGGTACGTGTCTGGAAAGCGAAAGAAGGCGAGCATCCGAAGGTTCACGAACGATGTCCAGCAATTCGCTGAGCAGCAGCTTCTGGAGGAGGACAATCATGCAACAGCTGTAAAACTCGGCAGACGGATC
>CAUYUJ010019857.1:43399-50899 GCA_963575745.1 Prorocentrum cordatum | reverse complement strand
ATATTGGCCTTCCTCTCCGCCTCCTCGCAGTGGCCACTAGTGTATCAGTGCGCGTATCAAGATCCTTGGCGTTTGCTTGGGAACCGGCGGCAGTCACACGCCAGACTCGTTTCACTTGTGCTCCCTATAGCAAGTGTTCATGCAACAACAGAAACGATCAAGAAAATCATCATTGAAGAAACCTGGACAAGCTTTCCGGAAGTCTATAGGGCCGAACCTGGATCAAGTGTTCGTCTTAAAGCTGGAGGGGCGAATATGCTCAAGAAACTGGGCCAGCCCCCCGGCGAGCTGGCCGAGAAACGCTGGCCCAGCTTTTCGGGAGGAGGTTTCTTAATCAGATGCTCGACCGTATCAATTTCGGGACCAACAGGGGCCATGCACGTGCACACCATCGGATGCACACGCGCACGCACGCCTGCCAGGGCTTCAACACGTGGCCGCACATCTAATGCACGTGCGGAAAGCCGACGACCGGGGGTGGAGACGCAGTCTGGAAGAACTCTGAACTTATGACCGCACAGGCTGCAATATCGAGAATGGGGGAGCAGATGAGCGCGTTCCACTACTCGCAAAGTAGCTACTCGCAGATCGCCTGGATCCGCCGCGGGGGATCTACGATAAATTACATCGAAGCAAACATGTGTTTTTTCGGGCGTTTGCGAGTAGGCACTTTGCGAGTAGTGGAACGCGCCCCGTGAGGGAGGGAGGGAGGAAGGAATGGAGGGAAGCGAGGGAAGGGAGCAAGAGGGACTGCCGGAGAGGAGAGGAAGTTAAGGATTGCGAGGCGGGGATTGTCCACCGCCTGGGAACCGACGTCCTGGTGCCCCAGGGGGCAGTGGATGTGGATATCTTTTGGCCCCCGGGGGCCCGAATACATCCATATCCACCGCCTGCCGAGGTCCCCGAAAATTGATCCTCCAGAAGGTGGTCATGTATAAATTCCCGCCTCGGAAGGGTGGCAGCGAGGGGAGCGAACGAAGGAACTGAGGCAGCAGGGGAGAGGCGGAGGGGACTGATGGGAGGGCAAAGAGCCCCAGAATAACTGAAGGGGCCCAGGGGCACACAAATGAATAGACACAACTCCCAGTATTCCCGAGATTTTCCTAGATTATCTGGATGTTCGTCTTCCCCCCCACTTCCCATGCTTTCTCACATTTTCCGGGGAATCGGCTATTACTTGTGTCTGTGTGTTCTGTCTCCCCTCTTCAAGGCAAATGACCCCAGAATGACCCCAACAATTGCTTGGAGCCTTTCAGCACTTTCGTCGCCGGCGCCAAGATATGAGATGACGACAAAGCGGCCGCATATGCGAAACTCAAGGAAGCAGGACAACACGTTCGAGGAGAAGTGTGCGCCAGCAACGAGACGGCACGCTCGGAATGAGATTCGTGGCATCGGCGCGGGCAAAGCAATGTGAACCAGAAGCAAGCCTGCACGCTCGCAGCGGACTCCCTTCGATCTGAGACCTGTCTGCTGCCGGACGCGAGATAGCACGCTGGGAAAAACGTCCTAGCAAGAACTGTTCAATAACGCTTGCAACACGAAGCTTACCACAAGCGAGCCGGCACGCTGGGAGTCAACCTCCAGATTGCAACATTGGCAACGCCATGTGCGCCGAGAACGAACTGGCACGTTCGTAGCGAATGTCATGTCAAGAACCCAGGCTGCTCGAAGTGCACCATGAAAGAGCCAGCACGCTTGGAACGGACTCCCCGCAGACTTTGCCGCGAAACTCCGCCTGTTGCCAGACGAAAGCAAGGCAACAACATGTCAACAGCATGGCTGATGCGGCAGCACGAAGTTTACCAGACGCCAGCTGTCACGCTCAGACTGAGCCTCCTGTTAGTAACGCGGATTTCTGGGCCTGTAGACTCCATATGCCACATGATAACACCTGCAACCCTCGACGAAAGTCACTTCACATTGTCGACGTGGCCCTTCAATGTCACTTCCTTTCAGCCCTGCAATCTCGCCCCCTTCAATTTCGAAACAGACCGAAACGCGGGCCGGGACGGCGCGACTTGGAAGTTCCCAGATGACCGGCACTGGAGAGTGGGCGCAGACAAACACTTCGCACGCAACGCGCTTCAGAGGTCAATTTGACGAGGGTCGTAGATGCCATCTGCAACCGTCTGAAGCCGCGCCGCTCGTCTCGTGTCGGCGGTGGACAAACCTCCCTTTAGTAATAAAACACCCTTCAGTGAAAACGGCCTAGGACCGAAATCGATGGACCTGGACCCGCAAAAATGACGGCGGCGACGCCCTCTCGCGAACTGGGAACGTCCAATTCACCAATCGACGTGTCAGGGTAGGAGGTCCGTCAACCTCCGATCTTGGCTATTTTGGGTGGCATGTTTGTTGTCGGGCGATCTTGGCCATCCATCGGGAGCCGAGGTCCGGCCGAGACCGTGGCGGTGCCACGGGGGTGGCCCCCTGCCAGCGACGGTCACATGCACGGGCAGACACAATTAGAGCGCGCTTCTTTATTTTCATTTTCGGCGATAGTGGGCATTATAGGGTGGGGGGGGAAGGGCCAGGGGGGGGTATAATGTAACGCCTCCCCCCCGCCGTGTGCCCGATGCGCACGGCGGCAGTGCCTTGAGCGCACTGGGGGGGAGGGCCGTTACGTGATAGAAACACGCTCTTAGAAAATGGTGACAAGAGTTCACATGAACGACCAAAAGAAACGGGTCTTACGCGAGAAGACATCGCGTATGCCGCGACTTACGCGGCCCCGCCAGCGTGGCCCACCACGTGGAGAAGAGGGCGCTTATGCGCGGCCTTGCGCGGACAGCTTATGCGCCAATGCCGGCGAAGACGACCTCGTTCTCATCCGTCGCCCAGGTGGAGACAAGAACTCCCATGCCGATCTTAGTAAACATCAGTAGCTGGCAACAACGACTAGTCATGATTGAAAAGAGCCAGTGGGAATCGGTGCGGTGGTGATGGTGGTGGCAATGGCTATGGCAGCGGAGATGTTAATGTCAGTGGTGACACCGACACGTTACAAGTTAGCACCTCCACAAGTACTACCATCGGCACATAGGACCCAATGCTGGATCACTACCATCAGAGGTTGGGGGGTGAGTCCGACGTGAAACGGAGACCGCACCTACCGGGAAATCGATTTCGGTTTCGGGTTCGTGTCGTGCGTGCCGTGCGTGCGTGCGGGCGAGGCGAAGCTGCGTGGGCGGGCGAGAGGAAATCCTCCTGTGGCTGGGCCGCGGCCGGACCAAATGTTTCTCCTCCGGCGGCCGGTAGCCCGCGGTGTCCCGCGGGTGTCCCGCTGGTGTCCCGAAATCCTCCTGTGGCTGGGCCGCGGCCAGACCGAATGATGCTCCTCTGGCGGCTGGTGGCCCGCGGTGTCCCGCCGGTGTCCCGCTGGTGTCCCGAAATCCTCCTGTGGCTGGGGCGCGGCCAGACCGATTGATGCTCCTCCAGTCAAACGGTGGCCCGCGGTATCCCGCCGGTGTCCCGCCGCTGGGGACAGCGCTTCACGACATGTCGAGTGCGTTTCGCCAACATCGCCACATCACATCACGCTCACGTGCACAATCACACTACTCACTAGACTCCGCCCCAGAGGCATCGTCAAAACAACAATCACCACTTTTGCCCATTGCTTCCTCCCCCCAAACCTCCTTATCACCTGCAGGGTGGTCGTATAGGTAATGATATAGTCTCGTGACCTCTGCGCCGAACGTGCACAGCGCCAGCGGCGCGAGCAGTAGTACTGTGGCGTGCCCTTCCCCCCCGAATTGTCTCAATTCTGGTCTGCCCCCCGTCCGCAACCATTAGAAAAGGGGCAAGACCAGAACCGCACCTGTGGATCGACATGAGTGGCTCGACGCATGCACAACAATGCAGCGTGTGCGGAAAGCTCATCGCGATCCATGTCATGCAAGACGTCGCCACGTCGCGAAGCTACCGGGGCGGCGCCCCTCTCATCTCCGTGAGGCCCTCCCTTTGGAGTGCAATTTCGAACAACCTCACAAAGACTACGAGGGCGACGGGGAAGAGTGCGAACGTGTTGAGGCGTGATTGGAAGCTGTGGAGGGGGCGGCAAGAGTTCGGCCTGCTAGGAAGCTGGGATAGGGGCCAGCGGGAACACACACACACACAACACACAACACACAACACACAACACACAACACACAACACACAACACACAACACACAACACACAACACACAACACACAACACACAACACACAACACACAACACAACACACACACACAACACACAACACACACACACACACACACACACACACACAACACACACAACACACACACACACACACAACACACACACAACACACACAACACACACACACACACAACACACACACACACACACACACACAACACACACACACACACACACACACACAACACACACACACACACAACACACACACACACACAACACACACAACACACACAACACACACAACACACACAACACACACAACACACACAACACACACAACACACACAACACACACAACACACACACACACACACACACACACACACACACACACACACACACACACCACACACACCACACACACCACACACACCACACACACCACACACGAGAGGATGGAGGGACACGAGGAAAGTGGAAGGCTGGAAGACGTATAGGCAGGGAGTGTGGGGTGGGGGGAAGAGAGAAGCGAGCTTCTCCCACTCTCCCTCCTCCTCCTCCTCCTCCTCCTCCTCCTCCTCCTCCTCCTCCTCCTCCTCCTCCTCCTCCTCCTCCTCCTCCTCTATGTCCTCTCCTCCTCTATGTTCTCCTTATCCTCCTCTATGTCCTCCTCTCCTCCTCATCCTCGTCTTCCTCCTCCTCCTCCTCCTCCTCCTCCTCCTCCTCCTCCTCCTCCTCCTCCTCCTCAACGTCCTTCATGCTCACATGCGCCGCCCTCCTCCGCTTCCGCCGCCGCAAACCCCTGGAGAAATCCGTCTGCACCAATACCGCTACTCCCCAGACCTCTCCCGGGGTGTGTCTGGCCAGGATCTCGAAGCGAATCCAGCGGTGGCGACGAAGGCCTCCCAGGAGGCCCCACAAAAGGGAAAACGAGAAAAGCGTAGACATCCGCCGATCTGAATGTTTCAATCCGCGGCCCCAGAGGTCCTGACTCCTTCCCCGGGGGTGTTGTCTTCGTTCCGGATCCATCTCTGATGCTCCCCAGGCCTGGCAAAAAGCCCCAAACGTCGAAATCCAGGACAAACCGCGGAATTGAAACTAGCCTGACGAAGGACCCAACCATATGCAGTTGCCGGCACCGTCGTTGTATGCATCGCATTCGTTGGAGCTACCTATGGGGCCGCGAAGCGAGTGAGGGGTGTGCCAAAATGGGTGCGGTGGGCGCATGCGCGCGCTGGCGTTCGAGCCTTCGGTGGAGCTCCCTGTGGGGCCACGAAGCGTGTGAGGGGTGTGCCAAAATGAAGGAGGAGGGGAAGCGGTAGAGGAGGAGGGGAGGAGGAGGGGAGAGGAGGAGGAGGAGGAGGAGTCGCGGAGAGAAGAGGAGGGGAGGAGGAGGAGTTTCAAACCGAGGACCCAACACCACAGGATGGTTTGGGAAAAACCATATCCTCGGATGTATGTTCTTCCCAACCATCCTGTGGTGTTGGGTCCTCGTTTTGAAGAGACGGTGCCCCGCGTCTCCTTCCTTCCTCCTCCCCCTCCTTCCTCCTCCCCCGTCCTGGCTTTTGCTATCCGCATGTCTCTGTTTCGGCACACCCCTCACACGCTTCGTGGCCCCATGGGGAGCTCCACCTAAGGTCCCAATGAGGCGGAACTCGCATGGCGCCGCCGCCCCATTTTGGCACACCCCTCACACGTTTCGTGGCCCCATAGGGAGCTCCACCTAAGGTCTCAGTGGCGGAACTCGCATGGCGCCGCCGCCCCATTTTGGCACACCCCTCACACGTTTCGTGGCGCCATAGGGAACTCCACCCCAGGTCCCAGTGGCGGAACTCGCATGGCGCCGCCGCCGCCCAATTTTGGCACACCCCTCACACGTTTCGTGGCCCCATAGGGAGCTCCACCTAAGGTCCCAGTGGCAGAACTCGCATGGCGCCGCCGCCCCATTTTGGCACACCCCTCACATTTCGTGGCCCCATGGGGAGCTCCACCTAAGGTCCCAGTGGCGGAACTCGCATGGCGCCGCCGCCCCATTTTGGCACACCCCTCACACGTTTCGTGGCCCCATAGGGAGCTCCACCTGGGGTCCCAGTGGCGGAACTCGCATGGCGCCGCCGCCCCATTTTGGCACACCCCTCACACGTTCGTGGCCCCACTCCACCTAGGGTCCCAGTGGCGGAACTCGCATGGCGCCGCCGCTTTTCGCCCACACTCCCATAGGGGGAGCTCCACCTACCCGGAACTCGCATGGCGCCGCCGCCCCATTTTGGCACACCCCTCACACGTTCGTGGCCCCATAGGGAGCTCCACCTAAGGTCCCAGTGGCGGAACTCGCATGGCGCCGCCGCCCCATTTTGGCACACCCCTCACACGTTTCGTGGCCCCATGGGGAGCTCCACCTAGGGTCCCAGTGGCGGAACTCGCATGGCGCCGCCGCCCCATTTTGGCACACCCCTCACACGCTTCGTGGCCCCATGGGGAGCTCCACCTAGGGTCCCAGTGGCGGAACTCGCATGGCGCCGCCGCCCCATTTTGGCACACCCCTCACACGTTTCGTGGCCCCATAGGGAGCTCCACCTAAGGTCCCAGTGGCGGAACTCGCATGGCGCCGCCGCCCCATTTTGGCACACCCCTCACACGCGTCGTGGCCCCATGGGGGGCTCCACCGAAGGTCCCCGTGGCGGAACTCGCATGGCGCCGCCGCCCAATTTTGGCACACCCCTCACACGTTTCGTGGCCCCATAGGGAGCTCCACCTAAGGTCCCAGTGGCGGAACTCGCCTGGCGCCGCCGCCCCATTTTGGCACACCCCTCGAAGGACCAGGATGAAGGATGAGGACGAAGAGGAGGAGGAGGAGGAGGAGGAGGAGGAGGAGGAGAAGGAGGAGGAGGAGGAGGAGGAGGAGGAGGACGAGAACGCCATGCAGCTGAAACCCGATGATCGTAGACTCCGGGAGGAAAGGTTCCAGAACGGCCACATGATTGGGTCCTACTGGGACACCGTGGCGCGCTGGATGAACATGCGTGCCCAGCGGGACGCGGACGTCCTGAAGAAGCTTCTTTTCCTCGTGCAGGCAGCCGACAGGTCTGCCCCGACGATGAGCAGGAAGGACGCCGCCAAGATGATGAACTGGGCCAACCCGACGAACACCGGTGGCATGCACGGACTGCTCCCGGCGCACGTGGGCATGCGGGTCCGGCTCCTGGAGGCGCTGGACATCAAGAACGGCCTCGTCAAGGATGCCGAGGGGCAGATCGTGCACATCGTCGTGGACCCTCGAAATCGGGACGACGTAGACAAGGCCGAGAGAGACGGGGAGAAGAGGATCTATCTGAAGCACTTGCCGCC
>CAUYUJ010019857.1:33399-38399 GCA_963575745.1 Prorocentrum cordatum | reverse complement strand
CCCTCGCGGTGCATTGCCTGACGCGGCTCCCTCCTCAACCCTCGACGTGGCACAGCAGCGCCGACATCTCGCCGACACAGGCGAGGTGGGCCCACTATGGTTGTTGGAGGAGAGGAGAGGAGGAGGAGGAGGAGGAGGAAGTAAGGAGGAGGAGGAGAGGAGGGGAGGAGGAGGGGGAGGGGAGGATAGGAGGCGTGGAGTAGGAGGAGGAGGAGGAGGAGGAGGAGGGGAGGAGGAGGAGGAGGAGGAGGAGGGGGAGAAGGAGAAGGAGGAGGATGAGGAGGAGGAGGAGGAAGAGGAGGAGGAGGAGGAGGAGGATGAGGAGGAGGAGGAGGAGCTGGAGGAGGCGGATTGGCCTGTTTTTGGCGTGGCTCGCCCGACCGCATGCCCCCTCTTCGTTTGCCACGGTGGCCTCTGCAGCAGCAGGCCTCCTTTTTGGTGCGGGCCGCGACCTGGGGCCCCGGCATACTCCCGCCGGACAGTCGCGCATGCCATGCGCTCAAGATTGTCAATGTCATGCTGAGGTGCCTGCGGCTTCCTGGCATGCGCCTCCCAACGAGGGTCAGTCCATGCGAGCTGAAGCGTGGGCGGCATCTGAGATGGTTTCGCTCGGAGGTTACGCGCTTGGCATCTCCAGTCAGACTGGAGGGCTCTCGGAGATGGGTTCGCATCCGGCTCAAGTTCACGTTGGGCCGCCAACCGATATGGAAGGACAAGGTCAATGCTCCGACCTTCTGCCGCGCCTACAAGGTGAAAGGTCTACCTCGACCGACGAAGTGTTCGTGCCCCCCTCCTCCTCCTCCCCCTCCTCCTCCTCCTCCTCCTCCTCCTCCTCCTCCTCCTCCTCCTCCTCCTCCTCCTCCTCCTCCTCCTCCTCATGGTCTTCGTTGCCTACGTGGTATGTGGCGTCATCCACGGTGGGTGGTCTGTACCTGAGTTACTGGTGGCTCAATGCACAACGACTGTCAACAATTGGGGCCAACGAGAGGGGATCCACCGCGCTCAGCTGCGCCGTGCACTTGCTGGGCTACGTGATGGCCCAGGGTCTCCAAGCACAGCAACGGTGCAGAGCAGCCATCCGACCCCGTGCAGGCGCTCTACATCGACAACCTCGGCATCGCCATCTTTGATGGGCCTGTTTTCCACCACCACGACCACCATAAATTGGAGGGGGAAGGAGGTGGAGGAGGAGGAGGAGGACGAAGAGGAGGAAAAGGAGGAGAGGAGGAGGAGAACCCTATTCCCCTGCAACTTATGGCGGTGGTGGTGGTGGAAAACAGGCCCATCAATCTTCCTCCCTCGTCGGGGGGGCTTCCCTCCGGGCCCGCTGCAAGGCGAGCCGCCACCTGCAGTGGCAGAGCTTGAGCCGGCGATGTCCGCTGCATTGGGCGGGGCAGATCATCGTGCCGTCGTCGGTGATGCTAGACATGCCGATCGTGTCTGGTCCGCGAGCGGCCCAGACCTGGCTCGCTGCTTGCTCCAGTCAACCTCTGAGGATCCAGCGTGGAAGCACCGTCCCGATCTTTCCGAGGAGGATGTTTGCGCGAGGCCGTGGGCAAAGGGCACAGTCAACCCTATCTGCATGGCTCCGTGGCCCATCTCAGCTCCCACAGCCTCTGACCCCGTTTCGCCCTCCGATCGTGTTCCCGCTTGCGAAGCCCAAGTGTTTCTCAGCAGAAGGCGACGGACGTTGCAGAACAGTGGCCCACAGCTGTGGCAGACGTGTAATCGACGCCCCAGGTTCCCCTGGCATGTATGGGTTCCGCATCAGTGGGCGTGCCGCTCGGGGCTTTCTGAAGTGGCCGGATGCTGTGTGTGTTTCGATATCAGGTTCGCCGCTGACGACGTCCGTCCCCTCCTCGTTGCCCCCCTTCATCATTGTCGTCGGTGTGGCCGTGCATTCTCTGACGTGAGTGTGGTATCTTGTTATGCGGATCGAACGTATGAGCAGTGTGGCGCGACGGCTATTGCGTCGGCATGGGCACTCTTGAAGCAGCCCATCCAACCAGCAGCACCTCCTGAGGCCTGCCTGGTGAGGAAAGGTCGACGCTCGAAGGTCCCCCCATCGGAACTCCCTGGTCATGTCTGAACCAACTGTTCCGCCAAGCTCCTTTCGCGTAGCGATGCCAGATGTTTTCCTAGCCTTGTCTGTCTTTTGCTGGGTATCCCTGGCTAGTGCGTTCGGGTATCTGGAGTAGCTCTCAGTGTGTTAGTGTATTCTCAAGAGTTTCGGGCGAGACGTGACCTGTCCCACTGCTTCCAGGAGGATATTCCACAACTACAGCCTCCTATGGTGTGGCACTCCGTCGTTTTTTGATGATATTCTAAGCTTGAGTACTTCGTTTTGTAGGAAGGTGCGGCGCAATTCATACACATCACATACGACGCAAAGCTCTCTACTGCCTGGGCCTTCTCGTTATCCTCGGCTACTTGGCTGGATCTGGAAATGGTTGCAATCGGCTCGGTGGTCATCATTATTCAAAAAAAGACAATTGTGAATGGCTATACGATTATACCAAGAAGCGGAAGAGGGCGACGGTTTTGCCCTATGTTGGCGCCTTACCTCGTGGTTTCGCTGGCCTCTATAATCTCATTGCCAATCGACTATCACGTCTTAGCTCTATGAGTCTTTCCGTATTTACGGCTTCGTACTGGCTGCTCGACCTCCTCCTCGAGATGTTCCTCCTCGGTTATCCGCTGCCCCTCCTACGTGCCCTAATTCATCGATGTCCGTGGAGTCTGGAGATTCAAGAGGCCCGCTGCTATTTCAGGTTGTGGCTCCGACTGCTGCGGCACCCATCCTCACACCAAGCGATGGGATCCCCGCGGAGAGGCAGCAGCTACACCACAGGCGGCAAGGGCCATGGCGGGGGCAAGAGTTACCCCAGAGACGGTGGTGGTGGACGTAGCGACCGTCGCGACTGGGATGTCCGTGGCGATCGCCGTGGCTGGGACTGCCGTGATGACAGCACTCGCGATGACCACACGAGCTCGGCGTCGGCCCCGCGGCCAAACCTCCGACTCGAGTGACCTCACCGCGAAGCCCGGGAGATCGAGCGGTCCAGGCGCTTCCTGGCTGGCCGAGAGGGGCCCCGAGCATGCGAACTTCTTGGCGGAGACCCGCCAGGCCAACACACGGGGAGCAGCTGCGGGCCCAGGGCAAGATCCTCGCGGAGGCTAAGACATCCAGCTTCGAGGAGCACACGATGCAGATCTGCGGCCAGAGTTTTGGTCCCCAGTCGGTGGCAGCTCCACCGAGCGCAGGCCCAGGTGGGATGACGCCACGAGCGTCGTTGGCAGGTGGGTCGGCTGCTACACCATGTTCTCCGGCTCCGCCGACGCCACCGACCATGCCAGGTTCCTTGTCAGATGTTGCGAAGGTCTGGCTCCAGAGCCTCGCTGGAACGGCGTCGATCCCGCAGGACCAGTCGACGGAGAGCATCACGAGCTTTCTCGCCGACTGCATCTCCAAAGACAGACAGTGAGGTGAACGAAAGGGTTAGGTTGATGATCGCATAGGTTGACGACGGGAAGTCCATCCCGAGGAACTTCAAGCAGCGGGCATCCAGTGCTGCTGACATCCTCGAACGAGAGGCCTCAAGCCAAAGGGTCTCAGACACGTACATGGTGGAGTTTCTTGAGGGACATGAGTGCCCCCCCAGTGGCATACAGTTCTACATGGTCTTCTCCGTACTCCCCGTCTTCCCCGTCTCCATCCAGTTCCAAGTTTCCCTATAGTGGTCAGCCTCAGTCTGTCAATGGCGGTTGGGTATACGTCAACGACTTCCAGCATTTTGGCGGCAACCCGCCCTGCTATTCAAGGTCAGTGCCCTCTCCGCGTTCAGGGTCAACAGAGGTGGGCGCGATACTCCCAATAATATTCTGTTTGCTGTGAGGTCTGGTGAGGTCTGGTTGTGTGCGTACTATGCTACGAAGCTTGCTGTTCATTCTCAGGTGTGTACACTGGAGAGGCGTGTGGGTCAGATCCAGATGTCAGCTACATGAGTTTCGCGACCTGGAGCCCACCATCATCGTCAGTTTCACAAAATATGTATCGGCCTTCTCACACGGCGATAGCAGATGTCGCGCAGGCCTGGTGGACCCTGCGCGTTTCCCGCCGCACCGAGGCCAAGTACATTCAGATGCTCGCGGACGCCGTGGGCTTCCCCTCCCGGATCTCCAATCTTGAAGATGAGGCCACTCTCTCGGCCTCCGCCAGCCGTGCTGCGGCCGCCGCGCTCTCACGGGCGCCCCGTTGAGGCAGGAGTTGTAAGGAGGTGAGTGGATCCCCCTGGCGTGATGTGTGGTCAGGCTTTGGCCCCTCATCCTGAATTTTGGGGTCCTTCTCCTCCTTCTCCTCCTCCTCCTCCTCCTCCTTCTCCTCCTCCCCCTCTCGAGTCGATGAAGCAGAGTTCTAAGTGAGAAACAGGAGTGTCCCTGTTGTCTCCTTCTCCCAGAGCTTGTGCGTGCATTTCCAATCGTTTGCCGCTGGCGCTCGCGATCAAGCTCGGGCGAGTCAGGGTCACAAGCGGTGCTCACAGCCCCAGACTTGGACCGTCTCGCCGAGCTGCGTCCAGGAGAGAAAACGTGCCAGGTACCCATTCTCCCCGCCGACTGTACCCTCCTCCTCGTCCTCATCGTCCTCGTCCTCGTCCTCGTCCTCGTCCTCGTCCTCGTCCTCGTCGTCCTCGTCCTCCTCCTCCTCCTCCTCCTCCTCCTCCTCCTCCTCCTCCTCCTCCTCCTCCTCCTCCTCGTCCACCCCCTCCTCCGCAGAGATCCGAGGAGATGATCGTTTCGGTCCGACATTTTTCCTGGATTTCGGCCTCTGGGGCCCTTCTCTGGCGCGGGAGCCATCAAACATGGATCCAGAACCAGGGTCCACCCCCGGGGAAGGGGTCGGGACCTCTGGGGCCGCGGATTGGAAACATCATGTCGGCGGGTGTCTGGGCCCTCCTTGTATTAATTTTCTTCCTTCTCCTCCTCCTCCTCCTCCTCCTCCT
>CAUYUJ010019857.1:25000-33299 GCA_963575745.1 Prorocentrum cordatum | reverse complement strand
CATCACCATCAGCATCATCATCGGTATCATCATCGTCGTCATCATCATCAACATCATTCTCAGTATCGTCGTGGTCATCATCATCATCATCATCATCATCATCATCATCATCATCATCATCATCATCATCATCATCATCATCATCATCATCATCCGCATCATCATCAGCATCAACGTCCGCATCTGCAGCATCCTCATCCTCATCCTCATCCCCATCATCAGCATCATCAGCATCGCCAGCATCATCATCAGCAGCATCATCATGATCATCGTTCGCATCAGCATCAGCATCAGCATTAGAATCACCACCACCACCATCATCATAATCATATTCAGCATCAGCACTATCATCAGCATCACCATCAACGTCATCAACATCAGCATCGTCCTCATCATCAGCATCAGCATCAGCATCGTCATCACCACCACCATCATCATCATCACCACCATCCTCCTCCTCCTCCTCCTCATCATCATCATCATCATCATCAACATCATCGTCAACATCATGGTCAACATCATCGTCAACATCATCATCAACATCTTATGACTCTTCCTCAATCTCCCCCTCCTGTTCCTCCTCCTCCTCCTGGCCCCCGTCGTTCGAGGTTCGAGGCTCGAGGATGGAGGTTCGGGGGTCAAGGCTCGAAGCCTCTGTCGCCACGGCTCCCCTTGAAAGTCTAGTCGAGATGCATGCCTGGGGAAGTCCGGGGGCGATTTGAGGCCTTCCCTCTCCCCCTCTCTGCCTCCTCCGCCATGCCATACGGCAGAGGAGGTGAGAGGAGTGAGATGAGCAGGAAGAGAGTAGCAGCAGCAGGAAGCAGGGATATGTGAAGTGGCGTTCACATGCAGAATGACCGAATCGTCAATATCCAAGCTTGAGCGAATCGGATACTGTCAGTGATGCCCGTATCATCGCGGAGCGGCGACGCTTCGGGTTCAACTGCAAGGTGCCACACTTGCGGCGGGGATCTGGGAACCAGCGTGCAAGAGATAAATATGATATACGGACTGCGGAGAAAGACCAGCTCAGACCAGTTCCCAGAATCCTGGGATCTGCTCTGTAGACCGTGCAGCTGCAAAAGCCTGCCAGGGTCTATGGCGCCCGACGAGCTTCGTCAACGCCGATGCATGGTCCAAGATCGACGGCCCCACCATGCTGCTCTACCTGCAGGGTGAAGACTGCAGATGCACGATCTGATGCGTCCCTGGGCCAACAACGTGGCCTCGCTCGCCCTTGCTCCTTCCTCCGCCCTGGACACCTCCATCCCCCGCCACACCTCAGCCGATCCAGAGGCCGACGCCCTGGACACCTCCGGCCCCCGCCACATCTCAGCCGATCCAGCGGCCGACGCCCTGGACGTCTCCGGCCCCCGCCACATCTCCGCCGATCCGCCGGCCGACGGGCAGAGGGGAAGGGGCAGGCAGCGCGGGTGCGGCTCGCCCTCCCCGAGGAAGTATCGAGCAGGAGCCATTGTCGTCTTGGCTGGGCCTCCGCCAACTTAATGGAGTTGCGAGGGCGTGTCGAGCGAGAGCGTCCTCCTCCCGCCCCCCGTCCGGCGTCACCTCCCGCCTCCCCGCAGCCACCGTGCCCACTGATCTCCCTGCCTCGCCTCGGCCCCGCCCCGCCCTCCTCTCTCCTCCTCGCGACCGCTCTGCCTCTTCGTTCGCCCTTCCCAGAAGAATAAAAACACACACAAGCATAACCTGTTGGCGCTCCGCGCGGATTTCTTGGATTCGCGCTGGGCCCCCCTCCCTGGCGCGCAGGGCGCGCCAGGGGCGGATCCAAGAAATCCGCGCGGAGCGCCACAAATTTCTGGTTGTGTGTTTTTTCCTTCTTCGACTTCCGCCCCCTCTCCCGCCCGGCCCCTCCACGTGCGCGGCCCCCCTGGCTGCCGCGGGCGCCAGGTCGAACAGCAGGCCGCCCGCCGGCGCCGGGCTGGTGGACAGCGCCGGCGCTGCGGGCGCCTGCCGCATGGGAGGCCAGGCGCTCGAGCTCTGGCCAGGAGCGCGAGGACGAAGCGGAGGAGGAGGAGGAGGAGGAGGAGGAGGAGGAGGAGGAGAGGAGGAGGGAAGGAGGAGGAAGAGGAGGAGAAGGAGAAGGAGGAGGAGGAGGAGGGGGGAAGGAGGAGGTCGCCAGGAGGAGCAGGAGGAGGAGGAGGAGGAGGAGGACGAGGAGGACCCCAAACTCCGACGTCGTTGATTTTTTCCGATCCTGGCGTGCCCATCGCTTTGGGCCAGGGGCCGCTTGTACGGGCCCTGCGGCAGAGGAGGCTTCTGTCAGTACGTGGCCGCCGGGCCTCTCGACCGGTCTTCGAGGACCGACGTGTCCCGAAGAACATGTCCTCGGCGGCCCGAGGGTCCAGGAGAGCCACCCCCAGAAGCCGGACACGGCGAGAAGCCTCCTCCTCCTCCTCCTCCTCGCCCTCCTCTCCTCCTCCTCCTCCTCCTCCTCCTCTCTTCCTACCGCCTCCTCCCTTCCTCCTCCTCCTCCTGCACCTCCTCCTCCTCCCCCTCCTCCCTCCTGCACCTCCTCCTCCTCCTCCTCCTCCTCCTCCTCCTCCTCCTCCTCCTCCTCCTCCTCCTCCTCCCCCAACACGTTGGAACACTTTAGGCGGCGACCCAGGGGGGGAAGTGAGAGGGAGAAGGCCTTCTCAGAAGGCGGCTGGACTTCTCAGAAGTCTTCGCGCCTTCCGAGAGGTTTTTTCTGTGCCGTCGGGGAAGGTTTAGAGAACTTCTCAAAAGCTGGGAGACTTCCGAGCCTTCTGAGAAGGCCCGCCCCTTCTCACTTCCCCCGTTCGCTTGCCGCCGACTTTGGGGAGGGGAAGCTGGATTCGCAATCACAAGCTTTAGGCCAGTGCTCAAGCCAGGCTGGGCTGCAGATTCGCATACACCTATACGACCACCCTTTGGGTGATAAGGAGGTTGGGGGGTGGGTGGGGGGAGAAAAGAGCCAACTGCTGGCAAATGAGACGGGTGTGGTGATGACGATGCTGATGACGCGCCCTCGAGTTAGCGACGACGCGTGATGACGATGCTGCGCTGCGATGTATAATGTCACTTTCGTCCCCGCTTTCGATATCACTCGATCGATCCCACTATCGACCTCACAGGACCGATCACACTCGATAGATCTCACGATCGATCTCACTATAGAGCTCACTATAGAGCTCACGATAGATCTCGTTTTCGATCTCACTATCGATCTCACTAACAATATTATTCGATTCCTTTAGCGATCTCACTATGGGTGTCACAACCAATCTCACAATCAACCTCACTGACTGCCGATCTCCCTTTTGATATCACTATCCATTCTAGCGATCCCATTCTCGATCTCACTATCGATGCTCAGGCGGGAAACCCCCGGCCACCGCCCGCCCACCGCCGACGGAACTCCAACGGGACACTAACGGGACACCACAGGACACCATGGCGGGACTGCCCCGGCCACCGCGCGCCCAGCAGAGGCGGGGGGGCGGTCCGGTGCATCCGAATCGCTCTAATGACGGCGTGGTCATTCCTGTCGCGCGCCCACGCAGCTTCGCCTCGCCCGTCCGCACGACACGAAAACGGAACCGAAACCGATTTCCCGGTGGAGGGCTCTCCGTTGTTCTGCGATCTCACCACCCTCGCCTCCGATGTGTGTATACCTATACGACCACCCTTCGGGTGATAGGAGGTTCGGGGGGGGGGGATCCAACGTCTCACTCAATCGGTCTCACTATCGATCTCAGTATCGATCTCACTATCGGTCTCGCTCGATCGATCTCACTTGATCGATCTCACTCGATCTATCTCATTCGATCGATCTCACAATTGATGTCACAATCGATCTCACAATCGATCACACAATCGATCTCACATTCGGTCTCAATATCGATCTCACTATCGATATCACAATCGCTTTCACAATCAACGTCATCATCATCATCATCATCAACATCATCAACATCAACATCATCACCAACATCGTCATCATCATGAGGGCACAGTCATCATCATCATCATCATCATCATCATCATCATCATCATCATCACCATCATAAACATCATCATCAACGTCAGCACCATCATCGGGACAACATCATCATCACCATCACCATCATCATCTCATCATCAACATCATCATCGGGGCACAGTCATCGTCATCATCATCAGCAGCATCATCAGAATCATCATCATAATCGGGTCACCATCATGATCACCATCGTTCTCATCATCAACATTATCATCAACATCGTCATCATCCTCGGGACACCGTCATCATCATGATCATCGCATCATCATCAACAACATCATCATCATTGGGGCATTATCATCATCATGAGCAACATCATCATCAACATCGTCATTATCATTGTTATCATCATCGAGACACCATCAGCATCACCATCATCATCATCACCATCATCATCATCAGCATCGTCATCGGGACACCATAATCATCATCAACATCATCATCAACATCATTATCGCCGGGACACCAGTTCCATCAACATCATCATCACCAACATCATAGGAATCATCATCATCATCATCATCATCATCATCATCATCATCATCATCATCGGGACATCATCATCGTCATCATCATCAACATAATCATCATGATCATCCTCATCCTCATCATCGGGACACTATCATCATCATCGACACCATCATCAACATCATCAATCTTCATCAATCTTCATCGGACACCATCATCAACAGCTCATCGCAGCATCATCACTCATCAATCATCATCATCATCATCTCATCATCATCATCATCATCATGCATCTCATCATCATCATCCTCCATCATCATCATCATCATCATCATCATCCTCATCCTCGCGGACCCGCGGGACCTGGGCGGGACACCGCGGACACCGCGGGGGATACCGCGGGACACTGCGGGACATACCGCGGGACACCGCGCGACACCGCGGGCACACCGCGGGAACACCGCGGCCCGGCCTCCCGGAGGGAATCATGTGGTCACGCCCGCCTCAGCCACAGCGGGACACCGGCGGGACACCGCGGGCCACCGGTTGCCGGAAGGGAGTCATTTGGTCCGGCCGCGCCTCAGCCACAGGAGACTTTCTTCTCGCCCGCCCACGCAGCTTCGCCTCGCCCGCACGCACGGCACGCACGAACACGAAACCGAAATCAATTTCATGGTAGGGGGGCTATCCGTTCCACTTCGATCTCACCCCCCAACCTCCAATATATTGAATCACCTATATACACCACACCAACGGTGTCAAAGGAGGTTCGGGGGGGGAAGAACCAACGTCTCACTCGATCGGTCACACTATCGATCTCACTATCGATCTCAGTATCGGTCTCGCTCGATCGATCTCCCTCGATCAATCTCACAATCTATCTCACAATCGATCTCACTCGATCTCACTCGATCTACCTCACACTCGATTTCACTCGATCATCATCATCATCATCATCATCATCATCATCATCATCATCATCATCATCATCATCATCATCATCATCAGCATCATCATCATCATCATCATCATCACAGCAATCAACATCACCATCAGCATCATCATCAGCCATCATCAGCATCACCATCATCATCATCATCATCATCATCACAATCAGCTCTCATCATCAATCATCTCATCACCATCATCATCATCACCATCATCATCTACCATCTAGCATCATCTATCATCATCATCATCATCATCATCATCATCATCATCATCATCATCATCATCATCATCATCATCATCATCATCATCATCATCATCGTCATCATTATCATCGCGGGACACCGCGGGACACCGGCGGGACACCGCGGGGCATCGCGGGACACCGCGGGACACCGCGGGACACCGGCGGGACACCGCGGGCCACCGGCCGCCCGGAAGGGGGACATTTGGTCCGGCCGCGCCTCAGCCACACGGGACACCAGCGGGACACCGGCGGGACACCGCGGGCCACCGGCCGCCCGGAAGGGAGACATTTGGTCCGGCCGCGCCTCAGCCACAGGGGACTTTCTTCTCGCGCGGCCACGCAACTTCGATTCGCCCGCACGCACGGCACGAACGAACACGAAACCGAAATCGATTTCCCGGTAGGGGGGCTCTCCGTTCCACTTCGATCTCACCCCCTCACCTCCGATATGCACATATACACAAGTATGTGTATATATATACACATACACAAGCACACATCATATACAGACTGGCGCACAATATTGGGGTGCGTGATTGCGAGGGCGACGGCAAATAAACAACAAAAAGAACATCGTCGTGCCGATTCACGTCTGCGTAACTTTCGTGTCGTAGTGTGAACCCGCTTCTCATCACTCGGCGGCGAGCGAGGGGGGGAAATGAATAGGAGAAGGCCTTCTCAGAAGGCTCGGAAGTCCCCCGGCCTGTGAGAAGTTCTCTAAGCCTTCCCCGAAGACACAGAAAAGACCTCTCGGAAGGCGCGAGGGCTTCTGAGAAGCCCCGCCACCTTCTGAGAGGGCCTTCTCCCTTCTCACTTCCCCTCCCTCGCTCGCCGCCGAATCACAGGAAGGGGGAGGGGGGCTGCTTCCGCCGGGCGCCAGGTCGAGGCCCAACAGGCCGCCGGCAGGCGGCGCGGCAGCAGCGCCCAGGTCGCCGAGCCCGAGGACGTCGGCGGACGCGCTGTGGTGCGGCGGGGCGGGGAGGAGGCCGGCATCGCGGGCGGCGAACGTGTCCATAGCCACGCCTCTGCGGCCTGGATGCTGGGGCGCGACCCCGCGGATGCGCAGTCGCACGGATGCGCTCCGCGCGGGGCCTCCGCGAACAGAACGCCCTGCGTCCGTGGGGCTCCCAGGGGCTAGGCCCGCGAGGCCGTGACTGCGGGCATGGTTTTTTTGCCCACGGCGGCAGCTCGGAAGAGGACCCCGCTGGGCCATGCCCGGCGGGCGGAATAAGTGGGCAGAACCATGAAGCAGGAAGGCCTTGCAAGCAGATTGGGTTTCCGCCCGCCCCCTGAAGAGGAAGGAAGCGAGACGACCGCTCGACCCTCCAAGTAGGAAGGCGCCCCGAGCAGATTCGAATCTGGGGATCCGAAGTACCTACCTTCGCTCAGAAGAGGACCCCGCTGGGCCATCAGTGCTAAGCAGCCGAGTTGGGCCCAGCGTCTCTCCTCCGCCTCCGGGCATGCTCTTGCGCCGCTGTGTTGCGCGACGCTGCGGTCCTGAGCGCCTCGGTGGTGCGATCCTCCTCCTCCTCCCCCTCCTCCTCCTCCTCCTCCTCTCCCACCTTCTCCTCGTCCTCCTCCCTCCTCCTCCTTATCCTCCTCCTCCTCCTCCTCCTCCTCCTCCTCCTCCTCTCCTCCTCCTCCTCCTCCTCCTCCTTCTCCTCCTCCTCCCCCCGCTCCTCCTCCTCCGCGTCCTCCGCCTCCCTGCTCCTCCCCCGCCTCTTCCGCCTCCTCCTCCTCCTCCTCCTCCTCCTCTACCTCCTCCTCCTCCTCCTCCTCCTCCTCCTCCTCTCCTCTCCTCCTCCTCCTCCTCCTCCCTTCTCCTCCCTCCTCCTCCTCCTCCCTCCTCCTCCTCCTCCTCCTCCTCCCTCCTCCTCCTCCTCCTCTGCTCAATTCATGCTCTTCTTGACAGAGTAGTCAGTGGAACAACAACAGAGCTGCTGAAGTCTGAAGCAAACGATGAGAAACACTACACTGTCGTACTGACGAGATGTTCCTGTTCGTATGGGTGAAACATGTGAGTGATGCCCCTTGGCAGCTGCCGTGGGCGCCTCCCGAATATGCATGTGGTCTATACGGGTAGTTCCTGTGGAGCTCCGATCAGCGATGGTATCGAAAGGGCCATCGCGGATGTTCGAAGGATGGTGTGAGAGATGACGGCCGATGTCGGTGCGCGGCGTGTCTCTTGGATTTTCGATTTTGATCAGGATCCTGGAGCCTCGAGAGTTCCACCTGGCTGGATTGTACAGGGGAGATAACAGCATAATTCAGAGCATACCTTCGCAGAGTAGAGAACCGAATGAGAGCAGGTAGAGCGTAGAGAAGGAAACAGTAGTGCCTAGGGGGTGACGAAAACATGTCGACTAAAACAGAGGGTGATGATTGAAGACAAGCAAGGAAATCTGTTAGAGGATGCAACGCAGAAGGTAGAGAACATAGTGACGGGCAACTGGAGATCACATACAAAGGGGAACCACACAACAAATATTACATCGTATAAAACGCAGAACACCACGCTCGTAATCCTCTGCTCGATGTGCACCGCGCGCACAACTGATGGGGCTTTCACTGGTTTGATTCGTTAAACAACCTGCCACGAAGAGACGCCTTCCTCA